>BRYF01000021.1:10347500-10352500 GCA_030159135.1 Actinidia polygama
CTTTTACACCAAAGACTCGGGTCCTTTACGATATTTTTTGGGTATCGAGGTTGCTTGCTCTGATCGTGGGATCTCCTTATCGCAGCGTAAGTATACTCTTGATCTCCTCAAGGATATCGATATGTTAGGTTGTCGTCTAGCATTTTCTTCTATGGAACCTAACCTCAAGCTCTCAGTTGAGTCGGGAGAGTTACTACCAGATGCATCGGTTATCAGCTTTTTTGGGATGACTTATTTATTTGACCAACACTCGTCCTGATATTACCTTTGCAATGAGTGTTATGAGTTAGTTTATGCATGCACCTCATACTTCTCATTTTAATGAGTTTCATCATATTCTCTAATACCTTAAGATATGTCCTGGACTTGGACCACTCTATATTGCAGAGCACAGTCTGGAATCTCATGCTTTACAGATATAGATTATGCAGGATCTAAGGATGATAGGCGTTTTACCTTGGAATTCTATACTTTCTATGGTATAGAAAAACAAGAAAAAGCCATTGTATCTCGTTCTTCAACTGAGGTCGAATATCGTGCTATGGCCCAAGGCACTTGGGAGCTCCTGTGGCTTCACTCATTATCGTAAGAATTAAGCTTTCTTGAGAAAGACTCGTTTGACCTAATGATAATAAATATGCTATCAAGTTTGTTTCTGATTCAGTCCTCCATGAGAGAACCAAGCACATATAGGTTGATATTCACTATATTAGGAAAAAAGTTAGAGGAAGAGTTATTACTCTAAACTTTATTCCCTCCTCGTCTGCATTCACAAAGTCCGTTGGTCCTTCTCTTACGAAGACGTTTCTTAACAAGCTTTGTAAAATCCAAAAACTTTAAAACTCTTAATTCTACTAAGTAATATCTATGTGAAAATAATGTATGTTATGTTCTAAATATTAATTATGATTCTCGAAATTTATTTACGAAAATAGGAATTTCTGTTAAAATATAACAGAAAAAAGACACATGTCAAGTATGTATGAATAAATTGTGTGGGTTAATAGAGACCAAATAGTAGTGTGACACATCACATGTGTCATTATATGATCAAATCATACCACAAAAGTCAAAATCCCAAAAAGTTGGCCAAAATTTTTCAAATCCCCCCAACCACTCTAACCACTCCCCCTCACCCCATGCTTGTCCCAGAAAAATGCTGGGACTTGACACGCCAAGAGATAGAGAGAGAGAGAAAGAAAAAGAGAGAAAGAAGAAGAGAGGAAGAAGATGAGTTTGGGAGAACAAGAGAGAGAAAGCTAGAAGAGAAGGATCAAGGAATCAAGAACACGAATCCAAGTTAGTTTCGCGAGGTAACCCCACAAATCTTTCTATTTTTCTTGCGTTTTTCGGTTTAAGAAATATCTGAATACTCTAGGATGGAATGTTATACTCTATTCTAGTTAAAGTTAGGAAATGCGACGAAAATAAAGTACTCGGACTCCATTTTTAAGATCAAGAATCGAATCATAGTTACGCCATGTTTTATTTCAAAACCCATATTCGTATCTTAGCCATAACTTCTTCATAAGAAAATATTTTGAGTCGATTCAAGTGTCGTAGCGTAGCTACTTCAAATACCTACAAGTTTTCTTCTAATAGCATTTTTGAAATTCTAAGTTTAAATGGCCCAAAACAGGTTTTTGAATTTCAGTATGAAAAGCTGAGTTCTCGAGTTCCCAGTTGTACCGGTTCAACTTTTTATTCTGAATCGGTACAAATATTTAATTTAGCTACTAATCTTGACGAAACGGTTCAATTTTTTATTCTGAACCGGTTCAACTTTGTATTTTGTACCGGTTTAAGATTTTCAGAATTTTTTTTTTTCAACCAAATATCCATGGTTAGCCTAAGTACTTGGTAAATAGACTTAGTTACATTCTACAAACTTAAGTAAAGATTTTAATATTAATTATGTCAATAAATGAATGATACGTATAGGAAAGCAATCCGACTAGCCTAAAGATCACCACGAACGAGTGTAGTGCACCACACACGCAAGCAAAGTAAGTAACCTTAAGCTCTAAAGTAGAGCAAATTACTCTTTTATGCTATGTTATACGCATAAAATTATGTTACATTATTCAAATCAAATCCATGGCTTAGATGAGAATGTTGTGAAAAGATTTTATATGTATATGCCTATGTACCATTATGTTTCTACCTTTCGGGAAGGTACTCGGCTGGCATACCCCGACTCAAGGGTGTGTGAAAATCATGTTATCAAACCCGACTAAGGACGGGAGGTCATAGTGCATAATGTATGTTTCAAGAATTATGTTGACTCAGATAAAGTCAAACTACAAGTACAAGAATAAATTTTGAACAAGTTATTTTGAAAGATTAAACATTTCATCTTTCTTCACGTTATGTATGTTATATGCATCTACCATGGTATTTTCATATTTTGACATGTATGATAAAACCTATGTTAGAGATTATGATTACACGCTAGGCAAATGTGCTTAGAAACATTATTTCTGACAATGTTTCAGGTGACAAAGGCAAGCAGGTGGAGTAGAACAATAGACCCGCATATTTTTGGATTATCTTTTGGAACAATGTAAACCTTATATGGTACTTGTCAAGTTATGTAACAAGGATATGAATTCATGTAGGGTAACCCGAATTAGAATGTCTGAGGTCTTTTGAACATGTATGCATATATATATGTAATATTAAGACAGGTACAGTCTCACTACCGTCACGGGCACGTATTTTTGAAATGAATGAATTAAATATCGAATTTCTATTGGCTCCAAAAATAAATTTACACGCTCGCTTCCGCACACGAAAAGAAAAGAATAATTTGAAAGTATAAAAGGACAAGGAATGTACGACGTGACGTCGATAGGCGCCGCGTGGAGCCGCGTGGGCGTTTGGGGTCGTTACAAGCTTGGTCTCGTTGATATATCCGTCTCAACTTAAGGGTGAGTGTTAGTGATATTTTAAGATACGTTTCTTAATATATTTTAGAATACGATTCCTAATGAATTTTTGATTTTATTCCTAGCTTTAACTGTAATTAATTTAGTATTTTTTTATTTTCTTATTTTTTTCTTGGTTTCCTTAGCTTATATAAATAAGAGAGAAATAATATTCATTTAGTTTTTTACATATTATTTTTCTATTTAAACCATTCTTTTAAAGCACCAAAAACTAACCTAATTAACTTGGTACATCTCAATACAATAAACCATTAAAACCCATCTTCTTCAAAAAGAAATCTTCTCCTCTTCTAAACATCAAACGTGACCCAACAACCACCAACGCCGCCATAGTGCAACCCCGTGACGCGACCCCTTGCCTTGATCACCACTGCAACCCCCCACTCCGACCACCACCGCTTGTACCTACTTCAACCACGCGGTCACGACCAATGTACAACCACCATTTCAAATCACAGATTTTGTTTTTAAGGGATAATGGTTTTTGGGGTTGTGATTTGTAGTCCAAATCTAATGAACAATGCCAGTAATTTGATAAGCAACCAACAAATTAAACTTTGGCTCTGAATAAATATAGTAAACAACTATGCTGTGGTGAGATCTGGTAGCCCTTAACAATTAAACCACACCACAGCCGGACAAATACTACATCTTTTTGCTAATTTTACTTCTTCATAATGATGGAATCAAAAAACTACATGTGGTGTACAATGGGAGCAAGACTACCTAGGATAAGAAAATAGTTGAGGAAAAAGATGGAATAAGATGGGGAAAAAATAAAATATGGGAAAAGGTGAGGTGTAACAAGTGGGTGTACTAAGTTAGAATTAGGATTATCTTTTTTTATTTGTCTATAATAGTAATTTTAGTTAATGGTATAATTGTAATAAAAAGAATCATTTTTTGGGGTGTCCTAAGGTCACTTTGGTTTGCATTTAGAAGCTCCCACTTAATAAGGTATCACATAACAAATATCTTATGGCCCCTATTTAGTTACCCTATTTAATTAAGGTCGAGAATTTTCTGCAGTAAGGACAACAGAAGTCTTGCTGCCTTGTAGAGTTGGCAGTTTTTGAGTGGTCATTTGTTAGAAATTAATGGATAGAATTTAAGAAAGAATTTATTGGGTGTTTTAATTTTTAACAAGTGGTCACTCAAAAACTGTCACTTCTACAAGGCAACAGGACTTCATGCTGTCCTTACTACAAGAAATTCTCATCATTTAATTAATTCTTATTGAAAGGGGTCTCAAATTATTAATCTAATCATTAAAAAGTGAAAGTACAAATTTTTAAGTTTCCCAAAACTATGTTTACTTGTGACTACAAATGTATTTAAAGTTGAGAATAAAAAGGTAATGGTAACTTAGAATTATTTTCTCTGTTTGATTTATATTTTAGAATCCATTTTTATTTTCTCTGTTTGATTTATATTTTAGAATCCGTTTTGCAGAATAATTTATAAAAAAATTATTTCATCGATAATTTTTGAAATTTATTTGAGCTTAACACAAACATTGTTGCTAGAGATGTTGGAAATATTCTAAGAATGTAGTGTTGAAAATATTCTAGGTATATCATAGGAAATTTTTTAGTTTTAATAGTTTCGTAATTTCCTTATATAGTTTTTTATTATCAGCATTAAATTTATTTATTTTTTTATTACATTACCTTATATATAAATTTTACAGTATTCTAATGAAATTATACAAGAAATATTTTCCTTTATTTTATTTTTTTCTGCGCATTAATTACTTTATGTTTACAGGAGTTATGGACTGACCTCACAATTCATGGGATGCACACCTTAAGTGAGCATAGAGCAAGGAGATTGAGGAGAACCAAGACCAGGCTGAGCTAGAACCAGAGGCAAAGGACCAAGCTGAACCAGAACCAGAGGTTGAGGTCCAGATCCAGGTTGAAGGGCTAAGCACAGTGCAAGCTCCAAGTACGACTGCAGGGACAAGCACTGAGCAAGCCCCAAAAAAGCGGGTAGAGGAAGCTATATATGTCCAGCAGGCCAACCAATTTGCTAGTGTAGATTTAAGAAATA
>BRYF01000021.1:10357500-10360000 GCA_030159135.1 Actinidia polygama
ACATGTAAGAAAAAATTGATTCGGCAAATACAGAATTTCAAATAATAATTTTATTCATTTGTAATAAACTGAAATTACATAAATGAAATGCAGAAATTAAAATACAAAATTTGAAATTAGAAATACAAACAGTAAATTGGGCCAAGTCCTGCTTTCGCAGTCTCCTTAAGCAAGATTCGCCGCCTACCGAGGGTGTTGTAGGTTTTTCGCCGACGTCTTACTCCCAGGATAAAATGGCTGAACCGCTCACGTCGAAACACCTTCGACGCAGCCTTGGCGAACTGATAAAACGTTTGTCTCTCTTTCTCTCAAAGAACTCAAAATGCTCTAAGATTGTTATTGTTGGTGGTTTTCCTATTTTCTAAGCAAAGCATTAGAATTTATAGGAAACCAAAAACCCTTGTAACTCCTAGCCATAAACCCCCATCATGAGGGTGGTTATGGCTGCCATTATAACACCCATTAAGGGTTGTTTATGGCTCAATAAACCCTAGCTTTTAGGGTTGTTTATGGCTGCCATTTAGGTTACTTAACAACCCTTTTGAGAGTTGTTAAATCTAGCCCATTTTGGGCTTTCATTCACACCATATTTCCAACAATCCCCCCCATGAATGAAAATTTTGTGTAGACTGACTTAAATCGACTCAAACTCAAGAGAGGTTTAAGAGAGACAACGGATAATTCCTACATAGAATAGGTAGCTTTTGGCCTTGAACCTTCCCTTGTAAAAAGTCTATCAAATTTACTGACAGACCAGTGGGCGAGCCCGCCTTGAACTGTGCCGCCGCTAGTGTAAATTGAGACAATAGACGTCACACAAGAACTTCTCCTGACACAGTTCAGTTCTCACTGTTGTGTCCATTTTGGCCTTGGAACACTCTTTCTGGTTCTGCAAATATTTTCTCAAAAATTTTGCCTCTTCAAATTTTCAAAGAAGCGGCCCCACTTCATACTCACATAGGTGACTTTTTTCCATGAATATTTTATTATACCCAGCCTGGCTCACCAGTGCAAAAAGTCATTAAAAGCTCATGCTTAACCTTATCCACAATCACTGTCACATCATAGGAATGGGTAGGAGTTTTTAAACTCTCCAGTGATTATCTTTAGATATACGCAAGTAGGTTGTCCTATTGAACCTAGATTACAATAGGTTCAGTTTTCCTTCACGATAGGTTGAGTTTTCCTTCACGATACCTTTCTATGTCATAGGCTTTAAACCCATTCCCTTCGATGCTAGATCAACTAACTCTCTGGGTAACCCTTTGGTAAGCGGATCCGCAGTATTGTCTTTTGACCTCCAATAGTCAATAGCGACAACCCCACTTGAGAGTAGTTATCTATGACGAAAATGTCTAGACTTACCATTATGCATATTACTATGTGTCTTACCAATTGAAGATTAACTATAGCAATAAATGGTAATCGCAGACACAAGTTTCAATCATCTTGGAATATTCTCCAAAAATAGCGTAGCCATTTGGCCTCTTTAGTTGCCTTATCTAGAGAAATAAACTCTAATTTCATCGTAGATCGTGTAATGCACGTCTGTTTGAAAGATTTTCAGTACACCGCTGCACCACCAAGCATGAAGACATATTCACTCATAGATTTCGAGTCTTTCATGTCTAACATCCAGATTACAATTGACATCCAGTTTGCATTGCAATAACCTTCTAGTACTACTAGATATCTAGTGTAATGCAATCCAAGATCACGAGTATATATCAAATAGCATAGTAACCTTATTATCGCTTTCTAGTGATCACGTTTTTGGATTACTCGTGTATCTGATCAATCTACTCACCGAGTAGTCTATATCGGGCCTCGTACAACTCATTAAGTAAATCAAACTCCCAATTATACGAGAATACTCCAATTGGGATACTCATTCCCCCCATTCTTGGATAAATGGAGATGTACATGTATAGGAGTCAACCCCTTCATCCACATGTTTGGACATATTTCAAATTACACATCAGTGTGAATTAAATTCAATGGTTCGGTATTCCATTCAACCGCATGAAACGAAGACCCTGTTACTTCGCTTCAACACAAGTCTTAAACTTGTGATTTTCATCTTTTGCCTCTGTCGAGCAGAACACAATATATGCATGCAACACATCACAGATCGTGTGTCTGGGCTGAGTGAACAGGTCTTCTAATAACCGATCACTTCAGACCGATCACATAACCGACTTAGTCAAGCCATCCATTGGCAGACTATTAATGCTGAGCACATAACATTTTCTCGTGCAGATCAGACAAAATTCGAGCAGCATTACGACATAAAATCGAGTAAACTACTCCATATACTGATCATTTTATCCCACAAAAGTCAGCCGCGCACGATTGCCTAAGGCCGTAGCCTCTCTACTCAACAACAATCGATCAAGGTCAAGTTACGCATGACTGCCTAAGGGCCTATCAACTCCGATCAGGGTCAAACCGCGCACGGTTGACCACTTAGGGGGTTCAAATTATAATTTTTCAAGAATTT
>BRYF01000021.1:10362500-10367500 GCA_030159135.1 Actinidia polygama
AGTAGTTAAACTTTTATAATCAAGAACATATATTTTTTGAATAAATTACACTTTGTAAACTTGTCCTTTATTTTCATGTCACTCTTCAGTCTGCACCCTTGCCTTCTAAATTTCTAATTAGTGGTACAATCTAAGCCTTATATTATAACTCAACTAACAATGTGCTCTCTTTGTGTAATTGACCTAAAGGGTATGGTTAGAGTAAAAAGTGTGATTTATCCATAAATTTTTAATGGATAACATGGATGATATATTCACATTTTTTCAGGTGAGATGGGATGACCAACCAAATATTGACGTTTGGATTAGGTTAGCTTACTAAAAAGATTTTGATTTTCTTGGTGAGTTAAGGTAAGTTTATTTATGGTCAATTTATGTGAGTATACGAGAAATATTTTTACTAATTTTTTTGTCTCATTTTTTCTAAACAAACCAAAAGTGAACTTCTTTTAAGATTTTTTGCATACCTCAAACCGGCCTCGAGGAAGAGGTGGGTTGGGTTCTCTTACTCTAAAAATTGTATTCGATGGATGGACATTGGAGATGGTTGTCATCTATATTAAACTAGTATTTGTCCAGTGTTATACACGGGGTTGACAATTTTTCTAACAATATCTTTTTAAAATTTCAAATTTGTAGTAGTTAAAATTAGTTTATAAAATTGTCTTTTAATTTTGATAAATTAAATTTATGATGGCTTAGTTTGATTGTAGCAAATATTTTAATTAAGATTATAATGACTTAACTTGATTACAAAAAAGAAATTCAATATAACATAAAAAATAAAAATAAACAAGAAAAATACAATATAAAATACAATTAAAAAGAGACAGAGAAATGAAATAGTTTAAACAAATACCATGAGTGGGAACAAAATCTATGAAGATTTAAAAAAAAAAATCACATAAAAACAAATACACGTGTGTATTTGTTTTTATGTGAATTTTTTTTTAAAATATATATATATATATATGATAATACTTATTAAATATGGAGTAACGCTACAGTCCCCGTAATGTTTACCGTATTTGTTATCGCACGGCACCCAAATGACGTCGTTTTGATTTTAAAACACAAAAACGATGTCGTTCAACTAAAAGCCGTGTTTGTTTAAAAAATAAAAACGATGTCATTTTGGTGTTTTAGCACCAAAATAACTTTATTTTTGGGCCGTGCGGTAACAAATGCAATAAATATTGCGGTAATTGTAGCATTACCGTTAAATATGTGAGTATGATTTGAATTTATAGAGATTACATTAATTGAAACAAAATTTTTATATTTAACTTGAAATAAAGAAGATAACCTACAAAAATCAAGCAAAGTTAGAGAGGGGCTGAGAAAGAACATAATTAAAAAAAAGAAAGATTATGAGAAAAAATAGATCAATAAATACTAAGAAAAAAAAACAAAACAATTCGTACAAAAACTAACAAAAATAGATCTAAAAGAATACATTGAAGATAACCCATTTGACCTTATTTTGTTGTTTTAAGGATTTAAATTGGAGTAGGATTTTTTAAGGATTTAATTACTGTAATTTTTTATATAAAAAAAATAGTTGGTGAAACATTGATTTTGATAGGTTTAAAACTCTTATTTAATCAAATCTACATTTTTGGATATGTATGTAATTTGTATTGGTTATAACTCTTTTTATAAGTCGAATGTCATACGAATTAAAAAAATTATCTGTCAATATATATAATTACTTATGAGACATGACATTTTAAAAATAAAAGAGTAAAGAGAGTATCATGTATGCTGCACGTAAGAGAGAAAAAAGAGGAAAAAAAAGGATTAACACCTCTCTCTCTCTCTCTCTCTCTCTCTCTGATTATGTTAATTTGACATCAATAAGAACATGTGTCATCACTAATCATATCACATTTGTTTTCAAATAAATAGATAAGAAATGTAATTAGAAGAACGATCATATGCAGAACAATGTCTCTAATTGATGAGCTCGAAAAATCAACAATTTTGATTTTTATAATAATTGGAGTCAGGTTGAATTCCCCATTCACTCATAGTATACAAGGATGTTGCTTGTAGTTAAACAAACTTATACTCTCTCCGTCCCAAGTTGATTATCCATTTTTTATAGTTAGATGTCCCAAAATGTTGTTCACATATCAAAATCAATTACTAAAATATTGAAGATTTTTTTTTTCCCTTTCATTTTGAATTTGTTGTGTGATACATTCACTTTCTATTTTTAGGTAATTTTAAATTATTGAATGTTAATTTTAAAAAGTTGAGATTTTTAAAGGATCATTGGAGAGCTTCTAATATCATGCAAAACATAAATTTTGTTTTTTATTACGATTATATTTTCAAATAAAATTACTAGTATAGATAAATTTAAATTTTTATAATCCTAATTTTAACTCAAATCGCCCACTCAATATTTTTCATCTTCTTCTATTTATCCCTCCATTGTTATTTTCTACACAAAAAACTAAATCCTACGAGTCTTAAACTTCTTCTCTTTAAAACTTTTATGTTGTACACATTTCTTTAGGGTTGTATATCGATTCAGTTGGTCCAGTCAGAATTTTCCTAGAACTGATCGGTTTTGGTCCAGTCTATTAGTGGAACTAAACCAACCAAAATTGTTATTGGTCCGGTCGGTTCGGTTAGTCCGCAACGGTTTGGGCCTGACATGACCCCAATGGTAATGAGGCATTGAGGCCCAACATGCCATATTTCTTTTCACTATTTTTTTAAAGCTCCAAAAAGCCTATTTTAACCCAAAGCCCATTAATACTTTCTTCAAACCCAATTTCAAGTCACTGTCACAAATGATATCAAGTAAATCAAACAAAATTCCACAAAACATAACCAGCAAAATTCCACAAATTCAGATCAGATTCTGGAACTATTCTTACTTAATGATACAGCCAGCTAATATGCTATCCAAAAATTCCAGTAGAAACAAAATGACCACATTGACCAGTGAAGATCCAAAAAGAAAAGATTTCATAATGAGATAAAAAAAAAAATCAGAGTTTATGAAAGAGGAGAACACTATTTTGACTTGGACCACGTCGGCAGCCGGTCACAGTGCGCCAGTTGGTGAAGTTCCCGAACAAGAGAGAGAGAGAGAGTCAGTGAAGCCGTGAAGGGCTTAAAGGCCCCGAGAGAGATAGAGAGAGCACTGTTCTTCGTCGTCGTTTACTAACCAATAAACTAGAACGGCAGCGCCGCAAACCTTAGCTGTGTGTCGATGTGCTTCGTGTGAAACAGTGTATGGGTGTAATTTTTTTTTATTGTTTGTATCTTAAACACAGATAGTTAGATTAGGATCTGAACGATCAGATGAAACAAGTTTTATATATTTACTAGTAATTCTTCGTACGCGTAATCACTAAGTCCCTACCTCCAAAAATATATTTTTTAAGCGTACATATTAGAGTTTCATAACTTAAAAAATAGATAAAATATAAACGTCAGATGATATGCATTGCATGCATGTACAAAGAGATACATTATTACAAAATAAAAAATAAATTAGAAAGTATAATGATTTTGAATAATTATTGCTAATTTAAAAAAAATAAAGGAAAAAAAAAGAATGTTTTAGTATTTGTTTTTGTGGATCCTACTAAAAAAATGATCAAATGAGAAAAAAATAAGCTCAGCTTTAAATATTTTTGACTATTAGATCACAACTTATTTGTGACCTACACCTTTGAGAAGAAAATGATATTTTTTTTAGAAAAACAAAATAGTTTCATGTGAAATATTAATTATTAGATTAGCTCAAATGGATTCCAACCGTACTGAAAGATAGTTTGTAAGATTCAAAAATAAACATATCTTATATTTACACTAGAAATTACTCGTGCCCACGAGCACTACACAAAAAAAAATCACATTTTAAGTGTACTTGTTAGAATTTTACAATCTAAAAAATAAATAAAATATAAATATCAGATAAAAGATAAATTACATGTGTATTTTATATTATAGATTTTTGTATCCTTATTATGATAATTTTATTTAAATATTTATTTGTACTCAAATATTTTTGTTATAACCATTAAACTTGAGGCCAATGTTGAATATTTTCAATAAAATTAAAAAAAATATATCTAATTTTAAATTTTTGAATGAAATTAATAAATGAATAATTTTTTTTTAAAATAGAGATAATTTAAGAGATTTGAGTTAGAGTTGTTATGAATAGTCTGTAAATATCATTTTTGAGTTAAAAACATATATTTTTCGTTTCTATTTTGGCGAAATGGGTTGGCGATCGTGTCCTTTATTTCTTCTTTTTGAAACAAAAAACAATTACAATTTATCCTCTAAAACTCTCCTCGTTTGTTGAGAAAAGTTTTGATTCTTCGTAGTTGAAAGATATACCCAAATATAGAGGATCATCTTCTATTTGAGAAGATGAAAATTTCATTCAAATTGCTGCAATTTTTAATTTTTACATTTATTATTCATAAGTTTGGCACTATTAAAAAGGTATTTATAATTCATTCAAAATGAGATTAGTATTGAATGTTTTTAATAAAAAAAATAATACTTTAAAATTTTAGAAAGAAAAATAAAAAAATGAATTTTACATAGATTTGAGTTAATTTTATAGAAATAAAGATAGAATGAGGAAGAGGGAAAGTTTGAGGAGTTCAATCAAAGCCTTGGAAGCCATTTTTAAAGCTCAAGGAAGCTTTTGGAAGAGGTATAAGCTCACAATCCATGTATTTATATATGTATGTATAGTTAGAGTTTTAAACATTTTAAAATCCTAGATCCCTTAGAAATTAATGGTTAGTTTACTTTCATTTTAAAATATGATAGTGTCCTTGAGTTGTATATAGTAAACCCAGAGTTTTAGAAAGATTTAAATTAGTTTGATTGAGTTTTTGATAAAATTAGTAAAATCAGCTATTGTTCCTATCACTGAATGCAGCGAGCGTTCGAACGGTCCAGAATTTTAGCCTTAGCGTTCAATTGTGATATGTATGGATGACAAAAAAAAAAAT
>BRYF01000021.1:10407500-10410000 GCA_030159135.1 Actinidia polygama
GATTGAACCGAAACTGAACCGGAACTGAACCGAAAAGGCAGATTGGTTTTGGTTTTGATTTTGATTTTGATTTGGTTCTATATTTGTAATGGTTAGGTTCTGATTCTCATTTTTTCAGAACCGTTAAAAATGGATTGGTTAATGGATTCTTATGGAACCGGACCAATTTGAACCATGGACACCCCTACTAAAAAAGGGACTACTTTTATCCAATAAAAAAACATCTAAAAAAAGTTTTTTTGTTTTTAGTGAATTTTTTTAAATTTGTTAAAATTTTTTATATTTTTGAACTTCTCTCATTAAAAGGAACCGAAAAAATAAAATTTTGATCAAATTGTGAAAAAGACTCACTAAAAACAAAAAATCTTAAAAATTTAAACAACTAAAAATATAAATTACCCCATAGAGGACCTTAATCAAATGGGAGCCCATAGCAAGACAGAGATTGAGAACATATAGAGTTTCGTCAACAAGAATGGACAAACACCTTGTTTTTTTTAGTTGCTTTAATTTTTTGATTTTTTAATAAATTTTTTTCACAGTTTGATCAAATTTTATATTTTTTCTATTTCTCTTGGAGAGAAAATTTTGAAAATATAATTTTTTTTATCTAATTTAAAAAAAGCTCATTAAATATGAAAACGACATTCGTCTTTGGTGAGGTTTTCTCAAATTAGAAGTTATTTTTTTTTGTGTTAAAGTGTTAGACCCCAACCCGTAAATCAAATGTCAAATTAATAATTGAGTAATCTTATTTAATATTTACGATTCTCACATTTATCTAAATTTATGATATATTTTTTAAAATAACTTTTTGAATAAAATATCAAATAAATGCGCAAAAATATTATTATTTTTTCATAATTCACATAATTTCTAGCACGCATGTTGGTTTTTTAAGGGCTCATGCTGCCATCATGTGGGACCCAATCTTTTGGAGACTTTTTCACATTGTGGATAATACTTGACACCTCATGTCGAACATGAGGTGTCACATTGTGACGTTAAGATGGTGTCCTTTTGGATACTTCAATAGCAAAGTGGACACCTCATGTTGATGTGTCACATAGTGTAATTAAGATAAAGGGGGAGGAAGATAAAGGAAGAAAAAAAAATGAGAGAGAGAGAGAGAGAGAGCGCTCGGGAGAAAGAGGGAAAGAGAGAAAAAGAAGAAAAAAGAAAATAGTCTAGAATTCAATACTGAAAATTTGCTCCCGTTTATCGGTTGAGGTAAATTTTAATTTCTTTCCTTGATATTTTTTCTACTTTAATTCTTATTATTAAATACCATGTCTAGTATAATCTAACCATTCAAATACCCCCCAAATATCTCATTTACACGTAATCTTAACACCAAATTCAAATAGGATGATACCTTGTTTTTATCCTGGATCAACAATTTGTATTTAGACCATAACTTTTTTATATAACGTCCGATTTATTCAATTAAAGTTGCGTTGAAAAGATATTGAATTTTACAACTTTTGTTCAGAACATATTTTCAAATTTTCACTCTAAGTGACCCAAAATTAGCTTGCAACGTAATTCTAGAAAACATATGCAATTTTCTTTTCTTTTTTGCCGAAACACAGCCTGCATGGACCCCCACATATTTGATATATTGGAGAGAGAAGAGAAATTATATGTTGTGGTTGTTTATGATCATGAGAGATAGGTCGTAGAATCAATAGTAAGATACTATCCGATTGAGATAAAATTTTAGTATGTTATTCATAGCCAATATTTAGACTTTCAGATAGCTTCATGAGTTGTTTTCCAAGAAAGAATTCATCACTGAATTACGGTTCTCCCATCAAATGTATTGCCTTGCCATCCCATTGAAAATCCATTATCAATAATTTGTAATTGGTGACCACAAGATCCTATATAGTTCTAGCCATTGAATACCCAACACCACATCAGCACCCTGAATTGGCAAGATAAAAAAATCCATGCAAAATCTATGACCTTGCAGACATAATTTCACCTCTACACATCTACTGTCACAATTCAAAATAATGTATACTTTGAATTGTTTGGAAGGGGTAACAAATAATCTCAATTGATGAGCAACACTTTCTTGAATGAAACTATGTGTAAAACCACTGTCTATAAGAACATTAACATAGTGATTGCCAATTTTACCTCTAACCCTTATGTTTCTTGGGCTAATTTGGTCAGATAGGACATGCATACCAACTTCAGGAATAACAAAATTGCTGGAATCAGTGGTATCATCATTTGTACTTAACTCATCTAATAATGCAGAATCTTGTTCTTCATCACCCCCAACAAGCAAAAAATGTGGATTTACATTTACAAAAAAACTTGAAAATTTGCCCCCACATGGTAATAGTTGATTGCAAGTAGTGAAGAAAATCTTGCGGAGGTCTTGGGAGGACGTAGATCACGTGTTGTGATCGAATCTCAATAAATCTTGGTGTGCTCCTTCTTAATCTTGTTTTTACCTTACATTTATATTTATTCATTGCACACAAAT
>BRYF01000021.1:10420000-10422500 GCA_030159135.1 Actinidia polygama
AGCGTTCTCGATTAGGCCATATGAGGCCATATATCTCTGGTAGTCAATTACACATTTTGGCTTCTAGTAGTTAGCTAGGTCATGTCAAAACTGAAACCATTGATTGTTTACCTTGGCAGCTTGCCAAACAACTTGCTCTCCCATTTATCCATAGTGACTCTGTTGTATCCTCTCCTTTTGACTTAACACACTCTCATATTTGAGGTCCACCCCCTCACACTACTATAGGGGTTTTCGATATTTTGTCATTTTTATGGATGATTACTCTCGCTTTACTTGGATATATCTCTTGCGTAATCATTCCAAGTTACCCCAAACCTATCATGACTTTGCCCATATGGTTAAAACTCAATTTGATCGAACCATCAAAATCTTTCGCTCTGACAATGCCATGGACTATAAAGAAACAACATTTCTCAACTCTCTTCGAAGTAATGGTAATCACTCTTGTCCTGGCACTTCCCAGAAGAATGGTTGAGCATAATAATAAATACATTCTAAACACAGTTTGTACCCTTCTCATTTCTGTTTCGTGTCCTGAACACTTTTGGGGTGAAGCTGCCCTTACTGCATTATACTGTATAATAACCGCATGCGAAGCCCTATTTCTCATACCCAATTACCTTATGAACATCTCGATGGTATTCCTTCTACAGTCATCTTGGAGTTTTTGGATATGTTTGCTTTGTTCTACTTCAGCCGTATAAATATAACAAATTTGAACCTCGGGCTTGTTTATGTAATTTCTTGGGATATGGAATTGAACGCAAAGGGTATAGATATTGGGATCCCTACTCTAAATGTCTTCTTGTTTCTCGACATATCATTTTCTGGGAACACAAAATATTTTCCACTTTGTCTCAATTTCATATATCTTCTGTTAAAAGCAACAGCTTCACAAAGAACTAAGAATTAAAATTAAACATATAAAATTTATATTAGGATATAACATAAATTTCTATATCACAATGAGTAATTTTTAACTATATCTGATAAATTTAACACTGAGAATAACAAAAAATCGAGAAATTGGACACCGTTAACTATGCCCATTCCAATGAATAGCCAAGTATAAAGGTGAGAGATTTAGGTTTGTTATACAATCTTTGTCAAAAATTATATAATATATAGAATAAATGAAAAAAATACAATCCGTTGAATCATTCAACTAACACACCAAATTAATTACTATTAAAATCAAAATATTATTACTCAAGTGTCAAAATCGTACAACCATGTGAAAATATATAGTTTCGGACTTTAAAAGTTATCAATGGCGGCGATGGCGGTGGCGGCAGCGAATTGTAATGATTCACAGTGGTGACGATCATAGTAGTGGTTTGTAGCTGCAACGACAATGACAACGACATCAGTGGTGGTGGTCGCGGACTGTAAATTTTTACAGTCCTGCATTGTGAAAAATTATAATCTTGTGCACTATAAAATTTCTTAATAGTAATGGCAGGGGTCTATAAAAATTCTCAATTGCGGCTATGGTGGCAATGGCAATGGGTGTTTAGCAGTGGTAATGAGTTGTGGTGATGATGGTCGCGGATTAGGAAAATTCAGTCGTGCGTTGTAAAATTTCACAATGACGGACGGTGAAAGTTATTAGTGGCTAAGGTGCCAATTGGTGGTTGGTGGTAGGCGACTATGGTGGTGGTGGTGGTGGACTGTAAGTTTGACAATCATGCAACATAAAATTTTACATTGAAAATTCTCATTAATGATAGCGATGGCGGATGCAAAGGTGATCAATGGTAGCATTGGTTTACGAAGGTAGTGGGTGGTAGATGGCGATAGCGGTAGTAGTGATGGTATCGTGGTGGTAATAGCGGTAAGCGAGACTTAGCTTCAAATGGTACAAATATATTACGAATTCCATGTTTATGATATATTTTAGATATTTTTATGCAATTGAGATATTTTTATGCAATTGAAATTATATCTTGGAGATATTTCTATGCAATTGAGATATCTTGGAAATATCTCAATTTATGCAATTGAGATATTTTAGATATTGCCGTGTCAAGGGCAAATGAGTATTTTTAGATGACCCTTAGCCCTAACAATAATCATAATAAGTGCCATCTTGGAACTTAAATACACGAAGAGACGCTTTTTTTCCGAATACAGTACCAATGGTCTTCCACAACTGCTGATTATTGAAAAGAACCTTTAGCTAGTATACCGAAACAAGAAGATCCATTCCAAATTAAAATACCTTTAATGGTCTTCCACATCTACTTATTAGTGAAAACAAACAGTAATACTAGTACAACGAAACAACAAAACACAAATCCAAATCCAAATCCAAATACTCTAATTAAAAGCGACTGTACTTTACCTTTAATCTTATTATTATCTGTTGGAATGTTGTATTACAAGTGGGGTTATTTAGTTTATATAAATCCACCTCTTAATCTGTCATTATTTAGCTTAATGTTTTGTATTACAAGTGGCATTACTTTAATTAAGAAGAGAAATGACAAACCACTTA
>BRYF01000021.1:10442500-10445000 GCA_030159135.1 Actinidia polygama
TGTTATTTTAATAATTGATGACATGGGTCATGAAGTGATTTAAAGCCGTACGAAAGTTAATTAGGAATTTAAATATATTTAAATATTCATTTAAATTATTCTCTCTCTCTCTCTCTCTCTCTCTTTTTCTTTTTCTTTTTCTTTTTGTTTTACAAATTGATACAAACAGATATTTTCCTCTTGGTTCCTATTTACTATTTGACTTTGGATTTAGGTTCTTTTGATTGAAAATAGATCGAGTTGTATTTTTAAGTAAAATTCAAACTCATTAGTTTACCAATATCTCTCACGTCATTATGAGTTTTGAAACCTTCTTTAAACGTATTTAAGATTTACAAGGTTAAACAAGAAATTTGTTAGGCACTTCCACATGATAAAATCTTAAATCTCCATTTTCCATCTCATATGGAGAATAGTGGAATTAGCTAATAGTCAACTTTTAGAGTATTTCAAATTATATTTTGACATTGTAACAAGTTAAAATCTCCTCAGAGCTACTGAAAGTTTGCTCAGTTGTTAACTTTAAGATCCTAAATTAGTCTTTCTTAAATTCAATTAGATTAGGCAAAAATACTGAACTATAAAAAAAAACATATATACATAATTTATATTGGGCTCTTCAAAAAGACGTTCGCACTAATGTTAAAACAATTTTGTTATTGTATTTAGAAAGTTTATTTAGAAATATTCAACGAGTTACTAGACATACATGCATGGAACTCTAATAGCGAGTTACTAGACATACATGCATGGAACTCTAATAGCGAGATACTTTGTAAATAATAGAGCTGGCAGTATCTTTGAAACAACGTTAAAAGCAACCTACCCGACAACACAAATAAAACAAAATGAAGGGTGACGAAGAGTTGATGATAAAGATCATGGAAAAAGCATTTTTTTTTTTAACTAAGATAATGTTTTACTGATGAAAAAAGGTAAATTATAATGACACTACTCCCTACACTTGCTGATTTTTTATAAAGAAGCCATTCTTTCTTTTTCCAAAAATATATGTGGTACCATTTACTTTTTCTAACAATATACTGTTAGAGAAGAAATAAAAGATAATGAACCTAAAGCTAAAATAAAAAAGATCTTTAAGACAAAAGTCTTCATTAGAAAAAAAATAAAAGATAATTATGTATATGGTGATGAGATGCAATAAGTTTGACCGCATTTTTATCTTGAGAGGTTGAGGGGTCGGTTGAGTTTTTTTGTCAATTACAACATTAATTAGAAAAGTTTGTTACTTTCTGAAATTCTCTCATTTCAACTCAACTCTCTTATATTGTACATTTTAATTCCATTGATTTTTAATAAAAAATTTATTTTGTTGATATAAAAAATTAACATATGTTGAATTTCATGTGTCATATCACATATATTCTTATGTATACTTGTAATGTATTTGCATTATTAACCTCATATGGTAGAAATAAATAAAAAGAACACATCTTACTTCATAAGTTAGGATATAAAACTAAATTTAGGAGATATGATAGATCTAAGTTAATGGATAAAACTGATGAGGGATGAATTTTCATATATTCATAATAACTCCAAAAGAAGAGATGATCCAACCTGAGGTAACCATGTCGCTACATTGTTCATGAAATAGCCATATCGCCATCCTAGGAAGATCACGTCGCCAATGTCCTTAGTGATCGATACTTAGCATTTCTAGATGACTTACATCGCCCGTATTTTCTTCACAGCCTCTCAAGTCACCAGTTCATGATGTTCGGTAGTTTATGTCGTCAATATCTCCATACCGAGGTGAACGTGATTGACTCCATCTCCACCACAGTCTCCTATAGTTGTTGCACTACCTTCACATGGCAATCTTCACCCATTACACCGCTATCCCCGGCAACGACTTCGTTACGTGGTTTCCAGATGATTGCGCCATGATCTCCTCACATGTTTGTGACATCTCCATCTATAAAAGTCGCTCATTACTCTCAAGGTAGAGGTAATTGCAATCACAATTCCTAAGCTATTGCTTTCTGATTTCTCTGTTGTGATTTCTCTGATTTTGAGTGGCCTCACCCTGGTAGGTAATGTTTGTCTCCTTGTGCAGGTGATTGATGTCGCCATCTTGAGCAATTTTGATTGTTAGTTGCTCGCCCCAAATTTCCACCTCAACAGTTTGACGCCATTTGTGGGAACGACTATTCTCTAAACTCTATGCATCTGCGTAGTCGCCTACTATCTAGACAAAGTGCTAGCAAATCCATAGATAACCGAGTACCCTCAATGGCTGGTACTAATCAGGCTCTAGATCTCGAAGGCATCCATCGTGAGATGCATGGCATTGCCGAGCAGATTAGGATCATGAACGAGTTGAACGCACGATTAGTGCCTCATCTCGCCACGAATAATCCAGCACCTACCACCGTGTCAGTCCCTAAAGACACGAATCGATCTCGCCATTCTCACCGATTAGGCTACTATGACTCGCAGAATCACCAAAGTGCTAGTCAAGGGTGTTCTATAAGGA
>BRYF01000021.1:10457500-10462500 GCA_030159135.1 Actinidia polygama
ATATGAAATTCGTTGAGCTCAATAGACCATTTGAGAAGTCTTCCCGAGGTGTCAGGTCATTGGAAAATCTTCTTCAAGGGTTGGTCCGTCAACACTGTAATGGGATGAGCTTGAAAATAATGACAAAGCTTTCTAGCGTAGATTAGAAGGGCATAGGCGAGTTTCTCAATTTTTAGGTATCTAGTTTTAACTCCCATGAAGACTTTGCTGACATAGTATACAAGTTTTTGAACTTTGTCCTATTTCCAGATAAGTACTACACTCATGCCTATTGGCGAGACGGAGAGATATAAAATGAGTTTCTCGGCTATGCTTGGAACTATGAGTAAAGGCGGTGATCCAAGATATGATATTCCTTGAGCTACTGGAATGCCATCTCAGATTTTTCCGTCCACTCAAAGGCTCTATTTTATTTTAGAATCTTGAAGAATGGAAGACACTTGTCTGCTGACTTGGAGACAAACCTGTTAAGAGTGGCTACTCGTCCAGTTAACTATTGTACCTTATGTATGTTTCTGGGCGAGTTCGTAGCTAGTAAAGCTTAAATATGGTCCGGGTTGGCCTCAATCCCACGGTTAGTCACAAGGAAGCCAAGGAATTTACCTAATGATACTCCAAAGATGCATTTGGATGGATTTAGCATCATACGATGCCTTCATAGGACACCAAATGTTTCCTTCAGGTGGGCGATATGATCAATAGCTTTAAGGTTTTTGACCAACATGTTATCTATGTAGACCTCCATAGTGTTCCCTATCATGTGTTTGAACATCTTGTTCACCAATCTTTCGTACATCGCCCCGGCGTTTTTCAACCAAATGACATGACCTTGTAACAATATAACCATCTCTCCGAGATGAAAGAAGTGGATGCATTTTGATCTAATGATATCCTTAGAAGGCATACATAAAGCTAAGAAGTTAATGTTAGAGGTAGCATCAACAATCAAATCAATTTTAAGAAGTGGAAAACTGTCTTTTGGGTAAGCCTTGTTAAGGTCAGTAAAGTCAACACATACTCACCAGTTCCTCCCATTTTTAGGGGCGACGACAACGTCGGTAAGCCAATCCGGATAGTGAGATTTCCTAATAACATTGGCTTTGATGCCAATCAAAAAAACATTAGCTTTGATGAGCTTGGCCACTTTTTCTTCTATGACCTTCAGGCGTTCCGAGATAAACTTTCTTCTATGACCTTCGGCGTCATCAACTTGTAGTTGCTATTTGGCCCCCGGCTTTGAAGAAGATTTAACACTCATGGCTGGATGAAGCATTGCCTGGCAACTTTCTGGTCATCCCTTCCCTCACCTATCCCTGTTGAAGTAGCAAACTTTATCATCAGGTTATATGTTGAAGTGATGGCCTTAATTTTGCCCAATGTCGAGCGACCTAAGATCGCATTATAGGGTGAAGGCAATCCACTATAATGAAATCCTGCCATACAGTAGTCTGGTGGGGCTCAGTCTCTAGGGTCACAGGCAACCTGATCCATCCTAGTGGGTGAGCTGTGTTCCCTCCAAATTCAACTAGAGGAGTGTGAAAAGGATGGAAATTATCTCACCCAATCTTTATTTTGTCAAATGCCGAGGTGAACAAGATATTCGCAGAACTTCCATTGTCAATCGAGATTCTCTTTACGTTGAAATTGGCAATGGTGGTTGAGATGACCAATGCGTCATCATGGGGGAGATGTAAGCCTCTTAGGTCGTCATTGGTGAAGGTGATGGACTAGTAAGCTATGACTAAGGGCAATGAGAGGTTGTACTTCCTCTTTTGCTTGCCTACTAGATTCTCTGACATGTATCTTTCGGGACGAGCTTGAATATCTTCCTGATCCAAAACCGTCGTGAATCACTTGGTTATCACTTGCCGTTGGTCTATTGTCTCCATATCTTCTTTCAGGAAAATCGGGACGTAGGCAATCAACAATATATTTTCTAAGATATCTCCTCTTGATCAGGTCAGCTATCTGTTGCTTCAGTTGGAAGCAGTCCTTAGTGTTATGTCTGTGGTTCCTATGAAACTTGTAGTATTTGTTTTTGTTTCTCCTTCTAGGGTCGGTCTTGATTTTACTCGGCCATTTTAAAAATTTCTCGTTTTTGATTTCCATGAGTACCTGGGCAATAGGAGTATTGAGAGGTGGCAATATTAAGTCGGGTCTGCGAGGTGGCATTCGTGGACGTCTGTCGTTAGTACTTCTGATGTCTCAATCTGATCTCCTGCTTTTCACCTCGTCTTTGTCATCAGCTTGCCTTGAATCAAGCTCATTTCTCTTGTGATCTTCTCTTCCTCGCCTTCTGTGCTTTACTTCAGCCAACTCTTCAGTGGCAATATACTTGTCGGCTTTGCTTTGGAGTGCCGATTGGGTCTCCAGAATATTTTTGGAATGGGAGTCGAATAGCGAACCAGAGTGAAGTCCTTCCATCATCGCCATGACCACTACTTTGTCACTGGCACCTTCCACCTACAACACGGCCTGGTTAAATCGCTTGACGTAGTCTTTCAAGGTCTCCAATCTTTCTGGTGGACTGTGAAGAAATGAGAGGCATTTTTCTGTCTGACTCTGCAACTCATAAAATTGGACACAAAGAGTCTGCTAAGGTCGCCAAACGAGTCGATGGTTCGAGGAGGTAACTTCTTGAACCATGACCTTATCGGTCCCTTCAAAGTAGTAGGAAAAGCCTTGCACATTACCTCGTCAGAATACCCCTATAGTGCCATCAAGTTCTTGTATGAATACAGGTGGTCCATCAGATCAGTCTTTCGCTCGTACACTCCGATCTGAGTAGGCAACTTTAACTTGGATGAAACCCTAGTCATTTTCACCCTCTGAATGAATGGAGGTTTAGTTTGCCATATCAAGGTGTCCATGGTAATTGGAGCATTTGTACCATTGTTGATGGCGTCTATACGGGAATCCAAGTCTCTGATCTTTTGAGTGGTGGATTTGTCTCGCTGTTTAGGCTTCCGATCATCGAGGCAAGGCAACCTTCCTCTTCTTGTGTTATCCTTACTCTCGGTATTGTGAGTCTGGCTAGACGACCGAGATTTTGATTGGTTATGACTTCTTTCTCACTTGGAGTGTAAGCTTGGTGAACGGCGTCGTCGATTTCTGGATGATTATGCTTGACTTGTACTGTGATGACTTTGAGATTCATGGTCTCCAGATCGATGAGAATGGCGAGATCGATCAACCTTTTCTGGTACGGGTGCTATGGCGGCAGGTGGTACATTATTGGTGGTGAGGTGTTGTACCAGGCGAGTGTTGTTTTTGTTCATAATCCTAATTTGCTTGGTCTTACCATGCATTTCACGGTGAAGACCCTCAAGATTTGGAGCTTGGTTATTGCTTGCCATAGGACAAGCTTGGTTATCCAAAGGGCTACTGGCGTTTGGTCGAGGTAACAAACGGTTGTGCAAGTGCATAAAAAGTTAAGAACTATTGTTCTCACAGACAGCGCCAAACTGTTGTGGTAGAAATCTAAGGGCAAGCAACCAATAGTCAAAATTACTCTTCCATCTCAGTAATTCTCTAGGCGACCTACGTAAGGGAACAAACGTAACCGGCTGGAGTGAGACCACTCAAAACCTATCCGGCGTGGAGATCATGCCAAGGCGAATAACAACTCGCTTAAACAAAGTACCAAAGCTCTCAGAACAAAATTGCAAGGGACTAGTCAAATAATTGCAAGAGCGTACCTTTTCCTAGTAGAAAGAGCGACATTTTTATAGATGGAAAATGGAGAGCCATGTGAAGAGATTACGGCGTGATCCTTGGACGGCTAAGTATGGAAGGAGATCCCGGAGATGTCGGAGTAATAGTAAGAGAATGCTATATGAAGGATAATCTGCAATTATAGGCGACGTGGAGGAGAAGCAATCTTATGAAAGTAGATTCCTCATAGAGGTGGAATCCTTGTAGATATGGAGTCTTGATACAAGTAGTGACTAACGCCGTCCATTGGTGAGGAAGAACAAGTGGCGTGCTCACACATATATTAGTGACGTTGGCGATAATGGTGTGGTGATGCGATCCTTGGGACATTTGGATAGATTTGTCGGCGACCAGGATAGTTTTTGATCATTAGCATGTAGGGATTTATCCCACATCAACTGCAATTATCCTAATACCTTTCGAGCTCCACAACAACGAGATTTCTATTAGTAACTCATGTTGGGTAAACAATTCTTACACTACCCTCCACTATCTTGATTAACCACGCACACAAGACAATAAAAATTTACGTGGTTCGGCCTATGGTACATACGTCTATGGAGAGAAATCAATAATCCACTAATTGAACGAAGGGATTATAAAAGGAAGAGGCCCAATCTCTCAAATCAACTCTCTCAATCACAATCTCTCTCTGTTTTGTCTCTCTTTTCAGTCACTCATACAACCATAATTCTCTCTACCATTCTCTATTCATAAATAAAAATTAGGGTTAACAATACAAACTGGGCTTGGGCTCAAATATGTAGGCTAGACTCAACAATCTCCCTATCCAATCCACTGAAAGGTAATTAGATGTATTCAAGTTGTCCATTCTGACATCTTCTGGTCCCAAGTCCCCTAAAATAAATGCAAGATAGTTTCCAAGAGATCTTGCCCTCATCAACGGGCTACTCAACTTCACACCGAAGTACCCGCACCTCCACACTGGGGTGCGCTACAAAGTACATCATTTTGCGAGCTGCAGTGGCTCTATCTCTTGTCTCTTGTGTGCACAATTGGAGAGATCACCACCACTAAGCAAATCGAAAGCGAAAAAGACTCGTTATATAGCTCCTCAAAATCGGCTTTGCCTTCTTCCTCTAATCTTCTAACTATACATCTTGTACTAGATGCACCAATCGTGTCTGGCCAGACTTCTGCACACATCTCAATGCATTTTCTTGCGCTCATGTACCACTATGGATCCTCTAGATACCCCTACGCTTGCTCTTTGTATCTTTGTGTAATTCTTGTTTTCCCTATACATTCTTCTTGCTAGTACTACT
>BRYF01000021.1:10480000-10485000 GCA_030159135.1 Actinidia polygama
AGTGTGCATTATCCACAGCTTGTTAGCAAAACTGAATTTAGATTAGGAGTAAATTTTCAAGAAGGGTTTTCGAAAGGAGCTTAAAAGATTAGTAGATAATTCAAAATAGATTTACTTACATAACAAACGGATGACAAATGAACTTTCATAAAAGGAGTTCTCACAGGACAATAAATATCGACACATCGATTAAGTATTTATTGTAACTACAGACATGTATAGATCAATTTTTTTATAAAAATATGCTGTTTGAAATATGTTAGTACTATATTAGTGTACAATAAATAAATATCTACTTACAAATTCGAATCCTACAACAAATAAAAAAGAGTACGAATGATATTTGATGTAGGGTAAAATCTTCATCTGCTATTGATCTAAGATAAACACATCGTCTAAAGGGATCACATTGCCAATATCTGTTCTGGTCGCCAATCACATCGCCACACTATTGCTCCCTTCGCCAGTACCTGTGAGCATGCCAGTTGATCCCCACATCGCCAACAGGCGAGGTTGA
The DNA here is from genome assembly GCA_030159135.1 of Actinidia polygama. Classification (NCBI taxonomy): domain Eukaryota; kingdom Viridiplantae; phylum Streptophyta; class Magnoliopsida; order Ericales; family Actinidiaceae; genus Actinidia; species Actinidia polygama. Next base: position 10,480,518 of record BRYF01000021.1, read on the forward strand.
TCACTTCGCCTATCAAAAGACTATTTCCACATGGACTCCTTCTCTTTAAAGGATTCTATCTCCGTGAGGGCTCTTCTATCACGTCGCCTATAATTGCGGATTATTCTCCGAAATAGCATTCTTCTATGTTTACTCCGATATCTCCGAAATCTTCTTCCATACTTAACAGTTCGAAGATCATGCCGTAGTTTTCTTACATGGCTCTCCATTCTCCAACTATATAAAGGTCGCTCCCCCATCATTTAAAGCGACGCCAGAAAAAGACCCTTGTTTATTCTGAGAGCTCTGATATTTCTACTTAGCCTAGTTTATCTTCGTCTTGGCTTGATTCCCACACCGGAGGGGTTTTGAGCATCCTCACCCTGATTGATAACGTTTGTTCCTTTGCTCTTGTAGGTCACCTATACCTAATTCGAGGTCTAATACCGAAGTAACGAGCAATTCTGACTATTGGTTACTCGCCCCCAGATTTCTACCACAATGTTTGGCGCCGTATGTGGGAATGATAGTTCTTCACTTTTTATGCACTTGCGCAACCGTTTGTTGCCTAGACCAAGTGTCAGCAACCCTTTGGATAATAGAGCTCATTCCATGGCCAATATCAGTCAAACCCTAGATCTAGAGGGCCTCGATCGTGAGATGCATGGTATAGCCGAACAGATAAATATAATGAATAAAAATAACGCTCGCCTGATACAGCACCTCACCACAAACAACCCGCCTCCTCCTCCTACAACACTTATTCTGGAAGCTGAACAATCTCGTCGTTCTCATCATTCGGGCAACGACGAGTCTCAGAGTCACCAAAGTACTGGCAGGGCACATTTGAATAGAAATTGGCGACGTCGATCACTGAGTTTGCGTACCAGGTGAGAAAGAAGTCCTGTCTCATTGGAATCTAGCCATCCAATTGAACTCCAGAAATAGAGGGCGAGAAAGTCAGGCAAAGAGGAAGGTCACCTCGCTAAGACAACCAGACGCCCAGAGACTGAGATAAATCCACCACCCAATAAAGGTGGACACATTACGAGTCTCTGTATTGACGCCATCAATACCAGTGCCAACGCGCTAGTCATTGTGGACACATTGATCAAGTAGACCGAACCTCCGTTTGCAAACAAGGTAATAAAGGTCATAGTCTCTTCCAAGTTTAAACTGCCAACTCAGCTCGTAGTCTATGAGGGAAAGACTGATCCTATGGACCACCTGAATTCGTACAAAAACCTGATGTCGCTCTAGGGATACTCTAACGAGGTGATATGCAAGGCTTTCTCTGCTACCTTAAAAGGATTAGCGAGGTCATAGTTCAAAAAGCTGTCTCCAAGAATCATTGACTCGTTTGGCAAACTAAGTAGGCTTTTTGTCTCAAACTTCATGAGTTAACAGGTAAGGAAGAAGAACGCCTCCTACCTCTTCACCGTTCACCAAAAGACTGAGAGCTTGAAGAACTATGTTAAACGGTTCAACCAAGTAGTCTTAAAAGTGGAAGATCCCAGCGATAAAGTAGTAATCATGGCTATGATGGAGGAACTTCGCCGAGGCCCATTATTTGAATCCCTCTCCAAAAATGTCCCTGAAACTTTATGAACTCTCCAGAGTAAAGCTAACAAGTATATTGTCGCAAAAGAGTTTATCGAAGCCAAACGAAGAAGGCGAGGAAGAGATGACCATAAAAGGAAGGAGCCTGAAACCAGACGATCTGATTACAAAGACGAGGTAAAAAAGCAGGAGGTCAGACCGAGACTCAAGAAGGAAAACCAATGAGAAATGTCCTCGCACTCCACCTCTTCATCCTGACCTGGTGTTGCCGCCCCTTAACGCTCCCATCGCCCATGTATTCACAAAGATCAAGCATGAATAACTCATTAAATGGCCTAAAAAATCAAAATTGACCCCTGAAAAAGAAACAAAAACAAGTATTGTGAGTTCCACCAATACCACGGATACAACACTGAAGACTATTTTCAACTAAAAGAACAGATATCCGATCTAACCAAGAGAGAATATCTGAGAAAATATGTTGTTGATCGTCCATAACCTGAGTCACTTGACAGGAGGTATGGCAATAACAAACCCACAATAGAGGATATACAGATGATCGATGGCGGATTCGGATCAAGGGGATGCTCAAACTCGTCCCAAAAGAGACATGCTCGAAGTGCTAGTGGGTGAGCTGAGGAGGAAGTATATAATCTCTCCTCGCTTGCAGCTGGAATTCACCAGCCCATTACCTTCACCAACGACGACTTGAGAAGCTTGCACCTCCCCCACGACGATGCCTTGGTTATCTCTGCTACCATCGCCAATTTCAATGTGTAGAGGATTTTAATAGACAACGGGAATTATGCGGATATCTTGTTCATCTCAGATTTTGACAAGATGAAAATTGGGCAAGATAAGCTCCATCCTTTCCACGCCCTTTGGTCGAGTTTGGAGGAAACACGACACTCCCGGATCAAGCTGCCGGTGACCTTAGGAACGGAGCCCACCAGACAACCGTGTGGCAAGACTTCATTGTGGTAGATTGCCCTTCGCCTTATAATGCAATATTACATCACCCAACTTTGGGAAAAATCAAAGCCATCACTTCAACCTATTACCTGATGATGAAGTTTCCCACTTCAACAAGGGTAGGCGAGGTGACAGGCAACCAGAAGGTGGCTAGGCAATGCTTCGTCTTAACCATGAGGGTCGAATCTTCTTCAAAATTTAATGCCCAATAGTAAATACAAATCGACGATGTCGAGATGGAGACGTTCAGGGTGAAGTGGGATAGATTACCCTAGTGGACCCAGAGAGACAAAAAACACCAAACCTCTAGAAGAAGTTGCTCCAATCTCCATACATCCTGACTATCTAGACAACCATGTTATGATTGGGACCGAGTTGAGTGAGGAGTTAAAGAATAATCTGGTGGAATTTTTGAAAAGAAATTATGACATTTTTGCATGGTCGCAGGGCGATGTTCTAGAAATTGATCCTTAGGTCACCATTCACAAGTTGTTCATAGATCCTGACCACCATCCAATTCGCCATAAAAGAAGAAAGTTTACCCTTGAACCTTTGAAAGTCATAGAATAAGAAGTATCTAAGCTCATTAAAGTCAACTTCGTCAAGAAAGCTCACTATCCAAATTGGCTCGCCAACGTTGTTGTCTCCCCCCAAAAAGGAAAAAGTAGAGAGTATGTGTCGACTTCACCGACCTCAACAATGCTTGCCCAAAAGACAATTTTTCACTGCCCAAAATTGTCCTAATCATGGATGTAACGTCCAAACACGAGCTTCTTAGCTTCATAAATGCCTTCTCTAGTTATCACCAGATTAAAATGCATCCTCCCGACGTAAAGAAGACTTCTTTTACCATGGAGCGAGAATTGTATTGCTACGAGGTCATGCCTTTTGGATTGAAGAATGCGGGGGTGACATACCCAAGATTGGTAAATAAAATATTCAAGGAACTAATAGGAAGGAATAGGGAGGTCTACATAGATGACATGCTCATCAAGAGAGCCTTAAAGCTACTGATCACATCGCCTACCTAGAAAAAGCATTTAGCGTCCTACAAAAGCACCGAATGATGTTAAACCCTTTCAAATGCATCTTTGGTGTCGCCTCAAGGAAATCCCTTAGCTTCCTAGTAACTAAGCGTGGAATTCAGGCGAACCCAAATCAATTTCAAGCTTTACCTGAAATGAGCTCGCCCAAGAACGTTCATGAGGTGCAGTAGTTGACTGGGCGAATAGCCGCGCTTAACAAATTCATCTCCAAATCAGCTGACAAGTGCCTACCATTCTTCAAAAATTTGAGGAAGAATCAGACTTTCCAATGGACAAACAAATCCGAGATAGTGTTCTAGTAGTTGAAGGAATATCTTGGCTCGCCACCCTTGCTCATAGTTCCTACTACGGGCGAGTGGCTTATTGCATACCTATCAGTCTCGCCAACTACAATAAGTGTAGTGCTTATCAAAGAAGAGGACAAAATTCAGAAACATGTGTACTATGTCAGCAAAGTCCTTATGGGAGCCGAGGTCAAGTACTTGAAAATTGAGAAGTTCGTTCGCCTACGCACTGCTGATCGCCGCCAAAAAGATTTGCCATTATTTTCAGGCACACCCTATTATTGTATTGACTAATCAGCCTTTAAAGCAGATTCTCTAGTGACCAAATACCTCGAGGAGGCTCCTCAAATGGTCCATTGAGCTAAGTGAGTTATATAGAAAAATAGCGATCAAAGCCCAAGCATTGACCGACTTTATAGCTGAGTTCACACACGACGTTGTTCTAGAGCCAAAAGTGACTCTCCCCGAGGTGGAAACAGCCACTAACAACGAAGCTAAATATGAAGCTCTCCTTGTTGGACTAAGAGTAGCAACTGAATTGGAAGTAGAATCTTTGGACGCCTTCAGTGACTTCCAACTTGTTATAAACTAAGTCCAAGGGGATTATCTCACCCAAGATTTCCGAATGGTGGCCAACCTAGA
>BRYF01000021.1:10495000-10505000 GCA_030159135.1 Actinidia polygama
GAGACGCCGTACTCTATGGTCTATGGGAACGAATTAGTTATACCAGTGGAAATAGGGATACTGAGCTTCAGAATCTCAAATTTCGATAAGGAGAATAATGAAGCTGAGCTGAGGCTCAACCTTGATCTCCTTGACGAAAAGAGGGCACTCTAAGGTACGCCAAGCAGCTTACAAGCACCAAGTCACCAAGTACTACTATCAGAGAGTTAAACACAGATCTTTTCTACTTGGCAACCTAGTCTTAAGGAAAATCACTCTCTCTACAAAGGAGCTGAATGCCGAGAAACTCAGTCCTATCTGGGAAGGTCCCTACAAAGTTATCAGTGTGTCAAGGGCGGAAACATATTGACATGAAGACATGAGCAGAATGGCACTACCTCACCCATGGAACACCGAGCACTTAAAAAAATATTACCAGTAATTTTTTGGTCGCCGTAAAAAGAAGATCATCTATGCATTGTGATATCGCCTATCTTGATTTCTCCATGTATAATTTTGATCGCCGATATCCATGTATAATTTTGATCGCCAAAGTCCTCGTTGTACTCGCCAATCTCTTTTGAGGATTATTCCAATAAATTCTTCAATTTGATTTTTTCACCAGTATTCTCCAGTGAGTTATGTCACCAATTTCAAAAGTTATAAATCGCCAATTTTGTTATCACCAATATCAAGATCGCCCCATTCATTGAGAAATTAGAAAATGACAAGGCATCTTGGTCGCCAGAAGATGAAATGCTTCATTATTCATAGCACCTATTAATCAAGCTTGCCAAGTTAGATGTATCGCCGTGATTAAGTTTGAAATTTGCCTTATTAAGGAGAATAAACTTATTATATTCGCTTAACAATTGAATTCGCCAGATTCTCCATCTTTTTTAGATAAAATCATTATGGTTTTGATATCACCAATCTCTCCACTTATCACCTAAGATAAAGTAGCCAGTGATGTCTTCTTATCACCAAAGATATTAACATCGCCAAGTAGTTTGGCTCTCCAAGAAATTAAATTATGTTTGCCAATTTCACATCACCAGTTTGTTAAACATATGTTGGAGGCAAGCTAAAGAATTGTAAGAGAAACAAGCTACTTTTAATTGAAAATTTGAAGATTATACCTCGCCAGTACGAAAAAAAAAGAATATACAAGTGTTTAAGGAGAGAGAAAGCTGGTATCTCCCTTATCCTCACCCTTCTCCTGTTCCTTCCATTCCTCCTCGGTCTTTTCCTCCTCATTCTCAAGAATATCGCGATCCATGTCCATGCCATCGAGGTCAATGCCAAGGTGAGGATGGTAGTGAGCAAGTTGCCTCTTGTAAAAGTCAAATCCCTCACCGAAGTACTTGGAGGTAGCATCTCAATCAAGGATTTGAACTCCTCAATGGCAAGCTTCTTGGAAAGAGCTTCTTTGCTCTTTAGCTCAGCCTCTAATCTCGCCACAACCTCGGATTTCTTCTTAAGCTCTGCGATTGCCCTCTTATCCTACTCCCGAACTCAGCCAGGAGTCCTTCTAGCTCTATGGTCTGGTTTTGAGGTCGAATCATTGCTAGTTTGGCCGACTCTACTCGGGCAATATGAAATGAGGCGTCACTTCCTATGTCCCTACTCCGAATGGCGAGAGAAGACCCAAGCACAACCCCTTGCTATAAGCAAGTTTCCGTAAGCGCCTTGAATCAACAAAAGTATAAAGATTAAATACAAGAATGAAAGTAAACAAATATCTGGCCAAGGATATGGAGGAACTTGGTGACCACCTGATCGAGGCTGAGCTTATCCACCTTCTCCTTATCGGCAGGGAGGATAACCCCGGCCAAATTTTTTCTACCACATAGGCACTCGCTATCACGGAAGCTCTGGGCCCTAACATATTGCTTGGCTTGGCTGAGGTGCCCTCCTCGGGAGCTACTGGCTACATTGTTCCCCTGCTTGTCGTTCTGTTGGATTTGGCCTTCTTAGCCTCGAGCGGCGGCAAGGCTTCATTCCCCTTTGAATCATTGAATTTGCCCTTTTTATTGGGCGAGGAGTCAGGGGCCTCATCCCGAGGTCACTTTTCATGGATCACCACGCCCGTGGTTGACGAGGTGGCAGCCTTGGATCTCTCCTTTTCTTTTTTGTCCTCGACCTTTTTGGCGAGCTTCGCTATACTAATCCTCTTGGACATAAATGCAAAATAAAAGCCAAAAACAAATAAAAGGTAGAGATAAAATACTTTGAAAATATCAAGTTAGTACCATTTGATCTAAGCTCGGGGGGCAGTCCTAGTTCTGACCAGGACTCCAATTTAGAATTCGAGCTTGAGCCCGAACTGGATGGTGCCAAACCTAAGATGGGGTCTCAGACTTTTCCCCCTGACCACCTCAACAAGGTCAGATCAGGAACCTGAGGTAAAATAATACTCGTTTACTTCCTGATGGTTCCTATATATTCTACTGATTCATCTCGGGGCTTTCACTTCAAGGATGTTCATCTTGGGGATGGCGGGACTCACTCTCGTCACCTGAAGCAGTAATCGCGCCATCTCTAGATGCATCATTATCCATGCCACTGGAGGACATCTCGGCAATGCCTGGGGTGAAGAACTGGTGAAACATTCTGGAATCAAGGACAACTAGAACGTTGAAGTATCCCCCCGGTCCTATTTTCTTGAAAACCCTTTGTGACCTCCGATCTTCGATGTCAGTCAAAATGGGCAATTTATTGAAACATTGGCATGAAGAAAGAAGAATATTTGTTAGCTTAAGGCAAGTGATTGGACTGCATAATTGCAGTCTAAACGCCGCTAAATTGACCCAAGATAGCACTAGATTAGGTTAATTCTACTGTATTTATCGTGTTTCATACTAAATATCGTGTTTGAGTTCATTGTAAATCAATGATGATAAATAAGAGAATTTGGAGCCATAAAAATGATCCAGAGTGTGGACACACATATTGAAGACCGTTGCCGGGATTTGTCTTAGGAATTGTGAAAGTTTTCACTCGTAACTTAGAATGGAATGGAAGATACGTCGTTGGAAAGATCTCATAAAATTATACAAAGTCATGTCTAACAAGCATCACAAGAATTGGACTCCAAGAGCTGCAAAATGGGCTGGGAAGAAAACAAGGAAGAATGTTCTTAGTGTTCCAATGCCTCTGTGCAGCGTTTCAACGCACAGAGGCTTGAAAAATTATAGAAATTGAAAATTATCCTTAGGGTTCGAATGTCTATAGTGACCGTTCAAACAATATGCTTAGCTACAGTTACCGTTTGAACCCTAAAATGGGCATTTGCACGCCAAGGAAAATTTGAGAATTTTCACTAAAAAACTAGTCTTGGTATTTTGGCCATAACGTTTTACTCCGATCTCCAATTAAGCTAATTTTTGAAGAGTTAGAAATAAGACTTCAAGGGATAGAACTTTGTATCTAATAAGTATTTTCTAATCGATCTCTATGATGGTCAAAATTAAGCTAAAAAGTTGTTAGGTGATTAGTGAGAGTTGGAATGCCAATTTTGGCGTTCAAACACCCAAAAGGAAATTGTTTAGCATTTGAACGCTGGACTACAAGACAATTGGAGGGTTCGAACGCTAAGAAGAAAACTGGACAAAGACTCATAATCCCACTTGAACTCGAATTGCATGGCCTATATATACTTTCTTACGATTTTATGAACAAAACTATATTATTTTTAGGGGTTTTATAGCCTCCTACATAATTAAAGTTGGGATGCTTGAATCGATGATGCATGACCATGATTATAACAACCAGATGTATTTTAGAAGTAAAGATTGAAAGAACAATTGGTTTTAAAAGTTAAATCTTCCAAATTTGATGCTCACGACGTAGTCAAAGTATTTGAGCTATACGAAGCCTCCATTGGAATTACGAGAAACTCGATTGGTTGGATCAATTGATTATGAGTTATTTTTATTATATAGTTCAAATCAATTTTAATTATTTTCATAATTTAGATTTAGTTTTAATCTATCAAAATCACAAACATGATTTTTATTTTTCCTTTTGAAGCATAAGTTAAGATTAAATCGAATGTTTTAGTATTCTTATGTTCACCTTGGCACTTCATGGGATCGATACTCGTACTTCGAGTTTATTACTACTTCGCAACCCATATACTTGCGGTAAGGAATTAACCTCTTAGAGGGAAGATAAGGAGATAAAGAACTTAAGAAAAATATTAGTAAGGAGTCAGAGCCAACCTGGGGTGCCTCATGATCTCGGGACTCATGAAACTCGTTTATTTAGAGCTACGTTCAGGAAGAACTCCAAGTCATCTCCTGAGACAAGAAATAATCTCTTCTTCCATCCTTTAACATTACTGGGAGACCCCTTGATCACGTTTCTACCCAGTCTCGCCCTGAAGTAAAGCCACCCCGAATTTGGCTTCAGACTTTTGAAAACAGTGTAAAGACATCTAAATTCATTGAGGGACATATGGCGCCTATATAATCGCCATATCACCAATATGCAAACAACACATCTCTATGCATTGGGAGAGAGTTGGGCAGGACAAATATTATAGAAGCTCAAAATTCTTCTGATATTGGGATAAATTGGGAGCCTCAAACTGGCAGTAAAAGCAGCTTCATAAAAAGCTACCTCACCTGGGCGATTAGACAATATAGTCTCGCCCTCCTCTTGGATCCTAGTTTAAATCCCAGTTGGGAAAGAGTAAGTTTCCCTCCAGCGATCTAAGTCGTCTTGAGTCATAATGTTGGTTTCCTTTTCAAGATGAGGGCTAGTGTCCATCCCAGGGTCCTCCATGTGGTCAGAAAAATTACCCCAATAAGGGGATACTTCAAGAAGATCTTCCATGGGCGAGGAAGGAAGGTTGTTAACCTCGTCAGTCATGTAGGACTTTTCTCCTAAGTGGTCAGATACCCAGGAAGGAAGTGAATTCTCTAAATCTCCTACTTCGGTTCTATTGGACGTGCACTAAAAACTATGAAATGGAAAAAGAAGTTAGCGAAAACTTACTTAAGATGGGTGAAGGAGTGGTGGCAAGCTAATGAGGGCGAGATGAACGTTGGAGCAAATACAGCAGTTCGACGGCGAAAGCAAATGAGTACAAATGAGTTAGGGGACCCCCTATTTATAAGAGACACCAAGGGCTGAGATCCGTTTGAAACGACGGCCCAGATCATGTGACGCTTCGAGTATTGAGAGCAAAATCGTCGTTCTCGCGAAACCACTCCCACCAAAAGATTGTTTCATCATTAATACTCTCGTCCACACGTCCTCCCATTGCTGTCCACTATCATTGCATGCTTGCATCATAAATAAAAAAGAAAAGAAAAGGGCTACTTAGTCTGCTACTCGAAGATCCCAAGTATTTAACATCGGCATCTCGAGTAGGAGGGCTACTGATGTTATGGTAAAACCCCTACCTGCTGTTGATCTAAGATAGACATATCGCCTAGAGGGATCACATTGCCGATATTTGTTCTGGTTGCCACATTATTGCTTGCTTCACCGGTACCTGTGAGCATGCCAGTTGATCCTCACATCACCAATAGGTGAGGCTGATCACTTCGCCTATCTGAAGAATATTTCCACATGGACTCCTACTCTATAAAGAATTCTATCTCCGTGAGGCCTCTTCTATCACGTCGCCTATAACTACGGATTATTCTCCAAATAGTATTCTCCTATGTTTACTCTGATATCTCCAGAATCTCTTTCCATACTTAAACGTCCGAAAATCACGCTGTAGTTTTCTTACACGGTTCTCCATTCCCCAACTATATAAAGGCCGCTCCCCCATCATTCAAAGGGACGCAAGAAAAAGACCCTTATTTATTCTGAGAGCTCTGAGATTTCTGCTTAGCCTAGTTTATCTTTGCCTTGGTTTGATTCCCATACCGGAGGGGTTTTGAGCATCCTCACCCCGATTGATAACGTTTGTTCCTTTGCTCTTGCAGGTCACCTATACCTAATTTGAGGTCCAATACCGAAGTAACGAGCAATTCTGACTGTTAGTTGCTTGTTCCCAAATTTCTACCACAACAATATTGATGTTAACTACGATTTCTTCACTCGTAATTAAACCCCTAAATTCCCATAACAAATTCAGTGTAGATAGAACTTCCCGAGTTAGAAATGGTTGATGTCCTTGGACCTTGGTTCAACGAATTTGAAAAACATGCCATAAAATAATTTTTTGTTGGATTTGTATATGCTTCCCAACCAATACACAACACTTCACTTAGTGGAGTTCTTAATACTTAATAAGCACTCTATTGTATGGATCGTGCCAGGAAGATGATATTGTTTGAAAGAATAAATTGTGATTTATGAAACGTGAAATGGTCTTATTCAAAATGGAATGATATATTAATATATAGCAAGATCACATTGCTTCTATATATACTCAACAATATAGATTAGGTATGCATAAAATCTTACATTCCTTCTATATACACAACTCCGATCACACCTCTTACAAGAGATGGTCCCGTAATATGTGGACCCTACATATTATATGTGGACAATACACCTCTTGTGAGAGAGGTGTAATCGAAATTGTGTTCAATAATGATGACAATGCATAGCATGGATTTTTTTTGTATATATATGTGTGTGAATATAAATATATACACATAATTTATACTTTCATTATGAAAGAACCAAGAAAGCATAAAGAAACAGGTCTTTTAAAACTTCGTATATTAGTTTTATATTAGTTTGAAAAAATCACATATTTCATACCAATTAGCATAAAATGGTAATAAAATGTACATATTGTTGTGCCTTAAATCAATTCTCACCATTCACGCACGCGCACGAAAATACAAACACAGAGAGACGCAATGGTTTACGAGATTTGACAAATTGCCTACGTCCTCAAGTGGTACAGCATATTCACTAAATAGAGAAAGATTTACAGATTACATATCTCACTCTCTCACTGGTGGTCTGGTCGTGGCAGAGCCACCACCTCTATCACTATCTCTTTGCCTCACACTACATTTTTCCGCCACACAAAATACACAACCATAGGAGTTGTATATATATGCTGAAAACTTGAATTCGTATCCAACTAAGCCTTTGAATACAAATCTAATAAGAAGTTTCAATATAAATCTAACAAAGAGTTTGAATCAAAATCTAACTAGAAGTTTGAAGTCAATTCCAACAATCTCCACCTTGGCGAAAAACTTCTTCAAAACAAAGTAACACTACTACCGATACATTTATCAATGCCAAATTTTGGTCAAGTTTGCCAAATCCAACAATCTTCACCTTGGCGAAAACTTCTCCAAAATAGATAAACACTACTACTAAGGCACCTTTCGGCACCTAATTTTGGTCAAGTTTAAGAAGTAGAAACTGGACCCAGAATCATAGTTATCAGAACCGAACCGAATTGGTTCAACCGGAAACCGGAGCTCAGACCAACTTGGTTTTATTATTTTATCGGAAACATATGTGAACCGCTTTAAACCGGATGAACCGTCCGGTTTTTTGAAAAACTGATGAACTAGACGAGTTTTAGTGAATCGGACGAGTTTTTAAAACTGTTTTTCGGCGGCGGCGACGGGGGAGATTCGACGAGGAAAATCGGCTGGAGGAGGACTCACGGGAGTGGTGGCTGATGGTAGAGGAGTAGTGAGAGTGCAACAGCGACCCAGCCGGGCTCAGCCCCGGCGTTGAGTGGAACGACGCCGTTGTCGCCGTCTTCTCGTCGTCGTACAAGTCCCGTGACAAACTCTACACGTAGTACGCAGGCCTCCGCGGCAGCAACGAGGTCACGACTTGTTAGCTCGTCACCTCCGAGTCTTTCTTCTTGTGCTTGTGGCCCTGCATTTCTCTTAGAATGTGAAGTGAGAGAGAAAGTGGAGCTTTGGTTTTTCCGTTTGGCGTTGCTTGCATTTTGGGAGTGTCATGATAGTATTACCACTGATAGCACATGAGATGACAAAGTGTTGGTGTGTTGTCAGGGAAGGGAAGGACATGTGAGAAGACTTCTCACACAGATCAAACTTTATATTAAATTATAAAATATTTTTTAAATATATTTTTTAATTTAAATATATTTTTTATTATTTATTAATTATATGACTGGTTGAACCGGTTGAACCAGTGAACCATTGAACCAGTGTCTTGACTGGTTCAATCACCGGTTCAGTTTTGATAACAAAGCCCAAAATCACGATCTTGTCGACACTTGTGTAACTCCACCTTGTCGAGATCTTCTGACTTCAATGAATCACAAATATTCGAGACATATCAAACCAAAAATCAAGTGATCCAAACAAACTGAGATACCAAACTATTGCAATCACAATTGTTTGAGACATATCGAACCAAAATCAAGTGATTCAGACAAACTGAGATACCAAATTGATGAATCACAATTGTTCGAGACAAATCAAACCAAAACTGAATGATCCAAACAAATTGAGATACCAAACTGGAATTTTCTCACATATGTTGGTGCCAGATATAAGATTCTTACTCTGAAAGCCTTCTCAAACTATTGTAGCCAATTATGAAATCTCTATTCTAAGAGCCTTCTCACACATAAGATCCCTACTCAGAAAGTCTTCTCCACAAATGCTATAGCCATATCGAAGATCCCTATTCTGAGAGCCTTCCCATTAATGCATGTAATCAGATAATGAAATACCTATTCTGAGAGTCTTCTTAAACATGAGATCCTTACTCAGAAAATCTTCTCACATAGGGCGGATGTCTTCAACAATCTTCACCCCCTCTGCCCAAATGTGGGGGGTAAACCAACATGCTGAGTGTTGTGCAAGCTCTTCTGGAGTACCAGAACAAATTCCACTAAAACTAATGAACTTTACCCAAAATTATATGAGATCAAAATATGCAAATTATGACCTCACGGATGAGTTCAGAATCTTATGGGATCACATTGTCGAAATCAAAAACCTTAGGAACCAAATTGTAATTTTTTAGATATTAGAGGGACCAAACTGTCATTTATAGAACTTCAGGGTCCCAATTGAAAATTACCAAATAGTTATAGGGACAAAACTATAATTTTCTAAAACTTAAGGGGGTAAAATGTAATTAATCTGAAACTTCAGGGACGAAAAGGATAATTTACCAAACTGAGGGAATATTTTGTTGCTAATATAGCACTAATGATGCCTTAACTGGGCTACTGACAAAGTACTGACGTGGCGCTAACAGTGGTGCTAATTGGTTTTACTGACGAAGCAATGATGTCATGATGACATAGAGCGTGAAACAAGTCTCACGTGAAATTGGGTGCATCTAGCGGAAGGGACATGGTGCGTGAGGCACATGCTGAGACTGGTGAGGGCGCGTGCTAACCCAGATCTGAGGCGCCGAAGTCCAAATGGCATGGGCGGGCGGGTGCAATGCGTGGAAGGCACGTACAACACGCGAAAGGTGTGTGCTGGTGCGTCGGAAATTGTTCTACACGCTCGTCGGGTAAAAAGACAACGCATGTGGGCGCTTGAAAAAGGTGTATCTGACGTGCCGACAGTCAAGTGACACGTGAATACACGTTCAGAGTTCAATTTCGTCTGTGTTGACTTCAGGGGCTTCGTCTCGAGGAGACAAACAAGGTGGTGCTATTAGAAATCGATTTAGAGCACTTTTGCAGAAGTCCAAAATTCAACCTAAACTCTGATACCAATTGTTGTGTCCTAAATAAATTCTCACCATTCACGTACGCGCACGAAAACACACGCACAAACAGACGCAATGATTTACGAGGTTCAGTTACTTGCCTACATCCTCGGGAGGTGCAACAAATTCATTAAATTGATAAAGAATTATAAATATCATATTTCACTCTCTCACTGGTGGTCTGGTGGTCACCTATTAATGTGTATTCTGTGTGGTGGGAAAATGTAGTGTGAGACACAGAGAGAGTGAATGACTTTTCCTATACGTGGCAATTTCCAACCCTAGATAAAACATGAAATCAATTCAAATCTAATCTGAGCCAATTATTATTGGGTCATGGCCAGGATTGGAAAAATCCCTCTTTGTAATT
>BRYF01000021.1:10510000-10530000 GCA_030159135.1 Actinidia polygama
TATCATGTCAGAGTCTCGGTCTTCTAGCCAAACTTAGAACACGACAAATAAGAAAACCAAAAGAAGGGGAAGATGACCAAGCTCACAAGCGCCATGATAAGTCCACCACCTAGAAAATCAAGGACTCGATGCTCGGATTGATGCCATCAATATTGGTGAAAATGCCCAAATTACTGTAAATGCCTTGATAAGGTAAACAGAGCCTTCATTCATAGAAAGGGTGATGAGAGTCAAGGTTTCGTCTAGATTTAAGTCGCCATCTCATCTCGAAATGTATGAAGGGAAGACAGATCTCACGGACTACCTAGACTCATACAAGAACTTAATGATGCTCCAGGGGTATTTAGACGAGGTGATGTGTAGCCTTTTACGCAACTTTGAAGGGTCCAGCGAGATCATGGTTCCAAAATCTTTCTTCAAGAACCATTGATTCGTTCGGTGACTTGAGCATGCTCTTTGTCACCAATTTTATGAGCTATAGGGTTAGGCAAAATAATGTCTCCCACCTCTTCACAGTCCACCAAAAAGATGGGGAAAGCTTGAAGGATTATGTTAGGCATTTCAATCAAGCTATCTGGGAAGTGGAGAATCCCAACAATAAGGTGGTGGTCATAGCAATGATGGAAGATGATCCTGGCCCGCTGTTCAATTTGCCCTCCAAAAGTGTTCATGAAACTTTATCAGCATTTTTGAGCAAGGCTGAAAAGTACATTACAGCAGAAGAGTTAGCTGAGGCCAAACGAAAGAGGCCAGGAAAGGATGACCATAAAAGGAAGGAGCTTGATACCCAAGGAACAAACTATAGAGCGAGGTGAAGAATAAGAGATATGAGTTAGATGCAAGGGCACGAATCAATGAGTGACGTCCTTGCACTTCGTCTCGCTGACCTGACTTGATGTTGCCTCCTCTCAACGCCCCTATAGACTAGGTACTCATGGAAATTAAGAATGAAGACTTTGTGAAGTTGCTTGGGAAGATCAAGACCAACCCCCTCAAGAGGAATAAGAACAAGTAGTGTGAGTTCCACAAGGATCACGATCATAATACATAAGATTGCTTTAAGTTGAAGGAGAAGATAGACGACCTGATCAAGAGATATTTGAGGAGATTTGTAGTTAATCGTCCGTATCCCGACTCGTTTGATAAGGGATATGATGACAACAGGGCAATAGCAAGTGATATCCAAACTATCCATGGAGGTTTTAGATCGGGAGGATGTTCCACCTCATCTCGAAAAAGGCACGCTAGAAAGGCTAATGATCGAGCAAAGGAGGAGTTATTATACAACCTCTCCATGTCTACGCCTGAAGCTCTCCAGCTCATCACTTTCACCAATGAGGATTTGAGAGGCTTGCACTAATTTTGCTCCCAGAAGTGATTACCGCAAGTGTACGAGGCGTGAAGTAGTAATAAAAACTCAAAGTACGAGTATCGATCCCACGAGGAGCAGTGTCAAGGTGAACACAAGATAACTATAACAATTATCTCAATCCTAACTTAATCTTACTTATGCTTCTATAAGGAGAAAAAATAAATAAATAAAAATCGTGTACTTGATTTTGAGATTTTTAAACTAAAGAAAGCAATTAAAACTGATTTAAAAAAATGACTCGAAATCAATTGATCCAATTGATTAGGTTTCCCAGAATCTCAATGGAGGCTTCGTATAAATCAAATCTTTCGACTACATCGTGAGTCCCAGATTCGAAAGATTTAGCTTTTAAAAATAATTATTATTTCAATCTTCAACTCGTGTAACACATATACTAAACTCAACTCATGAATAAACGTCACAATGCAGCAAATATACTGAGTTTGGCGTTCACGCATAAGCGTTACCTAGAATAAATCTGGTTGTTATAATCAAGGTGGTGCATCATCGATTCGCGCAACACATATACTGAACTCACCTCACGCATAAACGTTACAAGGTAGCGTATATACTGAGGCAGCAACCCACGCATATGTGTTACCGAACATAATCGAACGTCCTATGTTTTCGAAAGTATCTAAAACGAAGAGTAGAAAA
Source organism: Actinidia polygama (assembly GCA_030159135.1). Taxonomy (NCBI): domain Eukaryota; kingdom Viridiplantae; phylum Streptophyta; class Magnoliopsida; order Ericales; family Actinidiaceae; genus Actinidia; species Actinidia polygama. The sequence goes on from BRYF01000021.1 coordinate 10,512,030, forward strand.
ATAAAAATCAAGAAAATATAGCGGTGATCCAAAGTAACATCCATTGTTTATCCTTGATCCCCAATCAATCTTCACAATCAATCCCGAGTTAGAAAAGTTAGCCAAACATGGCTATGGAAAGCGAATAAATAAATATTGAAGACATTACGGTATTGAAACTTGAATTTAATTGAGAAATATTGAAAATTTTTACAAAATAATGAATAAACTAAGAGCTCCTATGAAAACTAATTTAAAAATCTGTCAAAAAAAACTAAAAGTAAAGCATGTCTCGTTTATAGGACGAAGGGTTATATTTCTAGAGTTTACAATTCGAATCCTACTAGAATTAGGACTCCTGCCTAGTTTTCTTTTCTGGCCCGTATATTTTAGCTCTATTTTGACTATTTTAGAGAGTGATTCAGCCAATGCTTATTAGATACAAAGTTGTATCCCTTGAAGTTTTCTTTTCAACGCGTTAAAAATAAGATCAAACAGATATCAGAATAAAAAGTTATGGCCAACATACCAAGACTAGTTTCTAGAAAATTCTGTCAGCATTCAAACGCTAGTTTCTTCTTGCTTCTGGCATTCGAACGGTCAGAACAAATTCTTCATAGCGTTCGAATGGCAATTCTCTTTGATTTTGGGAGTTCGAACAGTAAGGCATAATTCCAATTTTCAACTCTCGCATATTTCAAACGCTAGTTTAAAGAGTTCGAACGCTGGCTATGGTTCTTCTTAGCGTTCGAACGCCCATTTCCTCTTCCATTTGATCGTTCGAACGCTTAGTACATTTCTTCATGAGTTTCTTCATAGCATTCGAATGCTGACTTCCTCTTGATTTGGGGCATTCGAACGCTCAGTGTAATTTCAAACTCCTTTGACTTTTTTCTCCTTTTCTTCATACTCCGTTTCGAAGTCATTGGATTCTAATTCTTCTTTTTTTATCAACATCAACCTGCAATGGACTCAGACACGACTATAAGTACAAAGTACGATAAAAAATACATAATTAAACTAATCTATGGCAAACTTAGGTCGATTTAGTGGCGTTTGGACTACAATTATGTTGTCCAATATCCATGGAGGTTTTGGATCGGGAGGATGTTCCACCTCATCCCAAAAAAGGGACGCTAGAGAGGCTAATGGCCAAGCAAAGGAGAAGTTATACAACCAATCCACGTATACGCCTAAAGCTCTCCAGCTTATCACCTTCAACAATGAGGATTTAAGAGGCTTGCACCTTTCCCATGATGATGCATTGGTCACAATTGCCAATTTTAACGTGCAGAAGATCCTGATTGACAACGGGAGTTCTGCTGACATTATGTTCATCTTAGCATTCGACAAGATGAAGATTGCGCGAGATAGGCTCCACCCCTTTCACACCGCTCTCGTCGGATTTGGAGGGAGCTCAATAAGTCTCCTCGGATGGATCAAATTGCCCTTAACCTTGGGGATAGAACCCCACCAGACTATAATTTGGCAGAACTTCATTGTTGTGGATTGCCCTTTGCCATACAACTCAATCTTAGGTCGTCCCATCTTGGAGAAAACTAAAGCCATTACCTCTACCTACCACCTGATGATGAAATTTTCTATGTCAACTGGGGTAGGCGAGGTGACAGTCGACCAGAGAGTTTCCAAACAATGCTTCATAATGGCGATGAAGACCAACTTCACTCCAAAACCCAACGCCAAATAGTAACTATAGATAAATGATGCCGAGATGGAGGTGCTAAGAGACGAGATGGAAGATGCACTTCTTGCTGATCCCCGAGACACAAAAAACACCAAGCCTCTAGAGGAAATGGCTCTAATTTTTATACATCTTGACTACCCAGATCGCCATGTCATGATCATAATTGAATTGACTAAAGAGTTGCAAAATACCATTATGGAATTTTTGAAAAAGAATTACATGTTTGCATGGTCATAGGGCGATATTCTATGTATAGATTCTCAGATCGCCGTACATAAGCTGTTCATTGACCCTGATCAAACTCCAGTTCGCCAAAAATGAAGGAAGTTTGCTCCTGAACGTTTGAAGGTCATAAAGGAAGAGGTCGATAAGCTCATCAAAGCCAATGTCATCAGAGAATTTCATTACCCAAATTGATTGGCTAACGTCAGTGTCGCCTCTTAAAAAGGGGAAAAGTGGAGAGTATGTGTTGATTTTACCGATCTGAACAAGGCCTGCCCTAAAGATATTTTTCCTCTGCCAAAGATTGATATGATCGTGGATGCAACCTTTAAGCATGAAGGGCAATATACCAGAGATTGGTCAACAAGATGTTCAAAGAAATGATTGGGAGAACGATGGAGGTCTACATAGACGACATGCTAATCAAAAGCCTTAGAACAGCTGATCACATCACCCATTTAAAAGAAATGTTCGATATCCTGACATGATGCTAAATCTATTCAAATGTATCTTTGGTGTAACGTCAGAGAAATTCCTTGGTTTTTTAATGACTAAACAAGGAATTGAGGCAAATTCCGACCAGATTCAAGCTCTACTCACAATTAGCTAACCCAGGAACATACATGAGGTGCAACAATTGACCGGGCGAATAACAGCACTTAACAGATGTGTCTCAAAATCGGTAGATAAATGTTTGTCATTCTTCAAGATTCTGAGGAAAAACAAAGCCTTTGAGTGGATAGACGAATCTGAGACGACATTCTAGTAGCTTAAAGAGTATCTTGGGTCGCTCCCTTTGCTCACGGTTCCTAACATGGACGAGGAGCTCATTTATATATGTCCGTGACACGCCCACTGGGTGAGTACGGTGCTTATAAAGGAAGAAGACAAATTTCAGAACCCAGGTACTATGTCAGTAAAGTCTTCATAGGAGCTGAAACTAGATACCTGAAGATTGAGAACCTCGCCTATGCTCTTATGATCGCCTAAAGGAAGCTCTGTTACTATTTTCAGGCACACCCTATTGTTGTACTTACTGATCAGCTCTTGAAGCAAATTCTCCAACGACGTAATACCTCCAGGCAATTACTCAAGTGGTCCATTGGGTTGAGCGAGTTCCATATCAGTTATCGACCGAGGATGGCGATCAAGGCTCAAGCTTTGGCTAATTTCATAGCTGAATTCACGTATGACATAGCCCCAGATCCCGAGACGGAGGCCCATGAAGAACAAAACCAAGATGATGACCTCACCAAGTGGAAGCTTTATAAATGAGTCATCCAACCAGCATGGTTGTGGTGCAGGACTTGTTCTCCAAACTCTTTTAAGAGAGCAGATGGAGTATGCAATACGTATTGAGTTTAAAGTCACCAACAACGAGGCTGAATATGAAGCTCTCCTCACATGATTAAAGGTTGCAACAGAATTAGGAGTAGAGTCTTTGGATGCGTACAGTTACTTTCAGCTCATTATAAATCAAGTCTAAGGAGATTACCTCGCCAAGGACCTCTGAATCCTGGGTTATCTATATGAGGTGAAAACCATATCAACGAAGATCAAAGATTTGAAGATTCGCCAAATTCCTAGAGAAGAGAACAAGAAGGCTGATGCATTGGCTAACCTAGCCTAATCCTTCAATTTTATCTCAAGCAGGAGTGTCCTGTGGAGTTCTTGCCAAGTCCAAGTATTGACATCGCCAAAATCGTCTGTCAAGCATCAACAAACCTGACATGGATGGACGACATCATGGCATATCTTAAAGATAGCAAGCTACGTCAGATAAACTCCAGGCATGAAAAATTCAATATTAGTCAGCTAGATTTTGCCTCCTCCATAGGATTTTGTATAAGAGGTCTTTCTTAGGACCACTCCTAAGATGTCTCTGACCTGAGGAAATAGATTACGTGCTTAGGAAAATTCATGAAGGCATAGGCAAAAATCATTTAAAGGCAAGATCAATAGTTAGAAAGGCAGTTTGCAAAGGATATTTTTGGCCTCAGATGGAACGAGATGCGATAACGTTCACTAGAAAGTATGACAAATGACAAATATTCGCTCCAGTTAATCATTTTCCTCATACTGAGATGGTACCAATGACCAGTCTATGGTCATTCGCTCAATGGGGAATAGACATACTCGGACCACTACAGAAAAAAATTTTGATTGTTGCCATAGATTACTTCACAAAATGGATAGAGGCAGAACCTCTTGCCAAAATCACTGAGAAGAACACCAAGAATTTTTTTTGGAAAAACATCGTTTATCGATTTTGGATTCCAAAGGTTATCATCTCAAAAGACGCAAGGCAATTTGACAACGATGGGTTCAAGCTTTTTTTGTTTGAACCTCGCCATCTCCAACCATTTCTCCTCGCCTGGTTATCCTCAGGCAAATTGTCAAGTGGAAGTCACCAATAGAACGATCCTGAGGAATCTAAAGGCGAGGTTGGAAAAATCCAAAAGTGATCGCCAATAATAGTAAGATCACCAAAATAGTTTGTCGACACTTTCAAAATGGGATGTCACCAGTTTCGCCATTTAATCAGATAAATTCAATCATATTAAAACAATTTATTGTTGTCGCCAATATGAAAATCGTTATATCACCGGTTTGACTAATATCACCTATTTAGTTTCACTCATCAAAAAGATGCAAAAATAATTGGGAGTTTCCTCCAATGATTTGCCAAGGTATCTTGCTCGCCAAAGCTATCTCGTTTGATCATTCTAATCATCGTGATAAGGTTTAATGTTTGCCTAAGTTAATTTAAACCTAGTATGTTTGGCTATAATTTTTGTTCACCAAATTCATCTCGCCAATTTCATTAATAATGATGTTGCCAAGTAAAAACATTGTTATTAAAAAGAGACATGAAGAAGACACAATGTGTTGTTATTAAACCTACTGGGGAGGAAGGTTGTCATCCAGCTCGCCCTCCTCGCCCTTTTCTTCCTCGCCTTTCTCCTCTCCCTCTTCTTCCTTAGCCAACTCGGCGTCAAATTGGAGATCTTGGATGTCAAGCTAGGGATGGAGACGTCCGGTCTGCTTTTTGCACAAATCAAAGCCCTTGCCATAGAACTTGGAAGCTGCCCATTCTACAGCATCCTAAAAGTCATCCGAAGACTTGTACTCTTGAACTGTAGACTCCTTGGCGAGGGCCTCCCTCTCCTTCTGCTCAACTACCTCCTTTTGGAGCCTTTCAAGGTCGGCGTCATGCTCCCTTATCACCCTCTTAAGCTCCATGACAGCGTGCTGCTTTTTAGCCTCCAACTCAGCTACCCGACCTTCCATCCCTTTGGCCACATTTTGAGCCCAAACCATCTCATCTCGAATGGATACGACATGGGCCTTTTGGGTCATCGCCTCTTCCCGCATATCTCTACTAGGGCTAGCAATAGAGGATCCAAGCACTACCCCTGCAAAAAACAAAACTTATCAGAACATTAAAACTTTAAAAAAGTACGAGCTCAAGTAATTACCTGGCTGATAGAGTGAAGGAACCTCGTAATCACCTGTTCGAGGTCCAATTTCTCCAAAGCCTCTTGGTCGGAGGGCAAAATGAGCCCCTAGATGAGCTTCTCTACCACACTGGGATCTCTAGGATGAAGGCATTGGGCCCCAACTCAACCCCAGGGTTAGCTAAGGTTCCCTTTCTAGGGACTACAGCAATAGTCGCCACTTTGCTCGCCGTGGCTTTACGTCGCCTTGGACCTAGAGGGAACCTTGGCAGCGATATCGACCTCTTCTTCTTGGCATCTGCTGCCTGTTTGCCCTTCTTTAAGGGAAAGATGTATGGCATCTCATCTCGAGGGAGCTTCTCACTAATTACCATGCCCTTTTTCGCCGAGGTTGCCCCTTTCACCATTAGGGCAAGCTTTTTCACTTCAATTTTCCTCGACGTAGCTGCAAGTGAAAAAAACAGAGTTAATTAGCAGACGAGATGAAATACATAGAGAGGAAGGAAGGTAGTACAATCTTACCTGAGCTTGAGGGGAAGCCCTGGATCTAACAAAGCTTCCAAGCTAGAGCTAGAGCTTAAGCTCAGGCTACCTGGTTCCAAACTAAGAAAATGATGCCGGACTTTTCTCATTTCCTTCTTGATGGTTCCTGTGTCTTCAACCGAGCCATCTCGAGAATGATCACCTCGAGGAGGTTCATCTCTGGAATGGTAGGATTCACCCTCGTCATCCGCAATGTGAGTGGCGTCGCCTGCAGGTTTTTTATCGCCATCATCGCCACTAGATGCCATATTTCCTAAGTCAAGACCAAAGCTCCGAAAGAAATACTTCGAACGAAAGACGTCTTTAATAGGATAATATTGTCCTTGCTTGAGTGTACCAAATATTTGGTCGAATCTTACTTGCTCGACCTCAGTCAAAACTGGCATCACGTTGCAGCGCTTACCTGAAAATGTTGAACACAATGTTAGATTGAGAAGAGGAATTAAACTTGAAAAATAAAAGATAATTCATTAAACGTAGACTAACCTAGGGTCTTCCACGACCTCAGACCCTAGGAACCTCAGGATCCTGGGATAATCCTCGAGAAAACTCCTAGTTGTTGGCTTGGGATTATTAAAGAGACCAAACAGGTTCCTAAATTCATTAAGAGAAAGGGCAAACTTATGGAATCGCCACAGCACCACCGCGCCAACAACACTTCGCCAAGCATTGGGGAAGACGCAGACGAGCTTGGAAGGTAGCCTCATAGAAGGCCACCTCACTCGGGCGAGTAGACGTAATGGTCTCATCTGCCTCAGGAAGCCTAATCTCTATCCCGTTTGGGAAGGAGCATGACTCTCTAAGGTGGTCCAGCTCGTCTTGAGTCATGATGTTTGTCTCCCTCTCAGGCAGTGATCGAGTGTCTATTAAGGGACTTCCCTCATTGTTAAAAGGACTTCCCTCATTGTCAAAAAATCTTTTCTAGGAGAGGAAGGAAGTTGGGTGACTGCGGTCATCATATAGTATTTTTCTCCTAAATGATCAGAGATCCAAGATGGGAGCGTATTTTCCAAGTCTTCTACCTCTACCTTGTCGGATATAAACAAAGGGTTCAACCTAAGGCTTGGTGATCTGAACAAGGGTGAGGTGAACGTTAAAGCAAGAACAGAAGGTCGACAACAAAAGCAACAGAAGAGCACAAAGCTATGGAGAATTCCCAAATTATAGGGAGAGCCAAGGGCTGAGATCTGTTAGCTTCAACGGTCAAGATTGCACGACGTTGCGAATTCCGAGATCATAACCACCATTCACAGCCAAAGGGTCACGCCCTCATCAATGCACCTCCACGTGTTAAATTATGAGGACGTGCCATCATTAAATGCTTACATCATCCAACAACATCCTATGATTCCTTACTCGATGATACCAAGTGTTTCACTCGGCATCTCGAGTAGGGGTAACTGATGAAGGGTAAAATCTTTACTTGCTGAAGTAAGCACGTCACCATAGATCACCTATTAAAGGATTCACCTCCCCATAATCAAGTCGCCTTATATGATGAGATCAACCCATTAAGCTTGAATTCCAAGAATGCTGCCCCCGGTCCCCACTGGTTCTCACATTGCCAATCTCACGTCGCCTCAGTAAGCTCGTCGCCCGTCTCCACCTCGCCATCCACTATAATGATGAGATGACATAGTTTGCGGTGCTATCTCCATTTGGCATCCTCCTAGTTTTGCTCCGAAATCCTCGGGGGCCTTCCATACTTGGTCGCGCGATGATTACACCGTGATCTTCTCACAAGGCTCTCCATTCTCCATCTATAAATAGTCGTTCACCCTCCATCATAAAGGGGTAACTGCTCTCTCTATCTCTCATTGAGCTATAACTTCATTACTCTCATGTTGTGCTCTGTCTAGCTTATTCATCTCGGTCTCATCTCTACGCCGGAGGGGTTTGTAGCGGCCTCATCTCGGTAACGTTTGTTCTCTTGCACAGGTCATTGCTAAGGTCAAACACCGAGCTTAAAGAGCAATTCTAACTGTTAGTTGCTCATCCCAAATTTCTACCACAATAGTTGTAATTCTATAAGTTCAATAATAACTTACTGTTTTAATTCCCATTTATTGCAACTCTATATACACATACTCCAGGGAGAACTAGAAATACATGATATAAGTAACCGTGAACTGGGTGAATATTCCAAGGGTTATCAAATACATTATTAATTTGGGGTCATCCTTACTTGAGTTTGGAGGAACAACATTAAAACAAGAAGTACATGAGAAATGCTTCTGATTATCAAGTCCCAAAGGTTTCCTTTTTATCTTCTTACTTATTATTTTTGTGTTATATATTAAAATTTTTAGAAATATACAAATTATTTTAATAGTCAGATCATGGCTATGGCTTTTGCTTTAGAATCAAAAACAATGACCCAAAAGACAGTCCCAGTTCATAGTCTTAGATTAAATTCCTAAAGATTGATTTAAAATTTTTTGTGCTGCATGATTCTACCAAACCATTGGGCAACCTTAAAGAATAAGTCCACATGCATGAGTGCACTTTTCCTTGGAAAAGGAATGGAAGTGATTCCTAAAACTCATTTAGCTTGTTTGGTCCTCATAGAACGGTCACTTTTTTCCCTCTACCGCAAAAGTTCGTAGTCCAAAGAAAAAGTTTCAAGTTTTTTTTTCTTGGGTAATTATTAATGTTAATAATTAAAGAGATCTGGCATGCATTTGAAATAATGATCAACATAGGGAGACAGATCCAATAACATCCACAAATTAGTGGTTGAATCTAGAACTGCTCCCATTAAGTATTGACAAAAAATGTGTGACAAAATATTATCCTTTCATGTAATTTTTATTCATTTTGTAGGATGAGGAAACTGTAGTATGTGAATCCATATTATATACAACTTGCTCCATCTGAAGCGTTCAAATCAAGAAGCTGGGCGTTCAAACCGCAATTTTATTAGATATGGACCCAACGGCCTAGCAACGAAGTCGGACAATGAGATTTTCTTCAATTTGGTAGAAGAAAAGTTTGATTACTCGCAACAAACTCTTTCACTTGAATCTCTAATATACTTAAACCGTAATAGAGATTGACGGAGATCTGTTAGGAACATGGCCTTGCGATCGAAGGCTTCAGCAAGAAAGTAGGCTTCGTCTGAAGAGCTTTCTCACCAAAGTTTTTCAGGGTTTTAAAGCTTTAACCAAAATCCTAAAATGCTCTCTCTTTAGTTAATGTAAAATTATGATGAAAGTCTTTCTTATTTACTGGGGAGGGTGATGAATAGTCATCAAAAACCACAAATCATCGTGGAGTAGTTCTATGAAATAACTACTAGTTTATTTCTGATAAAGTTGTCATAATAAAACCATTTTATGAAACAATCACTGGTTTGGTTATGATAAATTAGGATAAATTTGCCTCCAATATGACACTTGGTCGCATTGCACTATTCTAATTATTATGATAACTTTATCACGTCAATTCCAATTTATCCACCTTTAGGGTTTAATATAGAACACATTATCATAATTACTCTAGTTTACTCACATTTTTTTTAATTTGTAGTTTACTCACATCTTTGATTATGATAAAATTATAATGGAGACAAACATATCATATTTATGGTAAATTAATCATAATCAAACCAGTAATTATTTCATAAAATGGTTTGATTATGATAATTTTATCATAAACAAACTAGTAGCTACTTCTAGGACTATTCCACTATGATATATATCATAGGCAAATCAGTGACTTTTCATGGTATACCATAATTTACCTATACTGGCTTTATTTATTAATCAAACCGACTTTTTTCAATACAATCATGAGCCGAGCTCGTGTAGTTTGATTTTTTTTATACATTATAAAATTATCGAGTTGAGGAGCAGTGTCTTGTTCAAGCCTACTTTAAAAATTTAGCGAGTTTTCAAATGAACCAATCTCAAATAAGCTTTTTAACGAACTAAATGCAAGTTGATCCAAAACATTACTCGTAGTTTCTTAAAGTTATGATTTGTACATTATTTGAACCACTTAAAATATATGCTATTGTATTTCAAAATTTTCTTTTCTTAGTTAAATTATATATCATTTCACAACCCAAAATTAAAATTTTCATAACACGGATTTCGTTTGTCGCTCCCCCATGAGGGAACCTTTCATGCTCAATTAGGGGAAAAAATATCAATTACGATGACGTGGATACGAACCCTTCATTCGTTAACCCATTCCATAAATAGAGTAAAAACATCAGACAAATACCAATTAACGGATGAATAAACTCAAAGACGAACAACAAATGCAAAAAGCTGCCCATAGGAACCAATGAACTACAAAGCCCATAGAGACACGTTTTAGGCTAAGTTGGTTAGTTGAACGATGAAGATATATATATATATATATATATATATATATATATATATATATATATAAAATCAAGTAAGTATTTACCCCACAAAAAACTATATATTTTTTTTAGCTATCCTAAACGACACAAGTTGTTTTTTTTTTGTGTGTGTGTGTAGCTTCAGTTTTAATCCGAAAGCACTTTTGGCTATTTGTATGGTACACATTGACAATGATGTATATCGCTAAATTGCTTCAAATTTACTGCCATGTATATTGTATGTTTATTTTTTTGGAACTAATAGAACTTTAAACAATATTACTTTAATCACATGTCATAAATTTCAAGACAATTCAAACAACAAACCATAAGTAAGATGCAAACAAAAAAACCTCAGCTAGAATTTACCCAAGAACCCCTTTAACGCTTTCGTATTTAGGAAAAAATCATACGTTGTGTACCGGATGAATTCCAAAATAGCCGGCCAACACACTCAGTAGAAACGTAACATAAAATTGTGTGTTACAGAATGGATAACTTTGAGATTGTGAGTTAGCGCCAATTCACTCAGGTACTGGGGCTTGCTTTGAAGCTTCATTGCTTAAAACAATGTAGGGTAAATCTTAAAAGGGGTCCCTATAGTTTGTCTCAACTTTGAATTTGGTCCTAGTATTTTTAAATCTCTAATTTTAATCTTATATTTTGATTTTTTTTAGCCTAATCAATTCAATTGGTAACGGAAGTTAGGTTTTTGAATGGATTTGCAGCATATTTCTGATATATAATCTCATTTGATGGCAATTACAATGAAGTTTCGGCAATTTGTAGTGGGAATCGGTTAAAAATTGGGGAAAAATACTAATTTTATCCCTCAAATGATGGTACATATTGACCAAGTTTGAAATCTGTCCAAAAACATAACTACCATTATTAATTGGACTGGATAGGTGATAAAATCAAAATATAAGTTTAAAATAGCAGGATTTAAAAATACATAGACTAAAATTAAAGTCAAGACAAACTATAAGGACCATTTTTTGTATTTTACTCAATAATGTAATTCCATGCATTAATTAGCATATTAAATGGAAAGTTTAAAGGGTTAATAGTTAATCAGGCAATGACGCTAGGGACACTCTGGGAAATTGTTGAATAACTTATTTCATCATCACATGAGGTATAGGTCACACACACTATCATTTAAATATGGGACTCACTGTCACACATAATGTGAAATGAAGTAATTCATTCATGTCCCTAACTTTGTTCTTAATCAAAATGGAGAGTCCAAATGATTCCAATTTTTTTTTCAATTTAAGGATGTTATTTAAATGGAAAGTTACAGAATTTCAATGGAAGGTATTCTATTTTTTTTTTCTAATTTAAAGCTATTATTCAATTCAAATATTTTAAGATCCTCTCGCCTTAAATAAAAATAAAATGAAGTTACTCTCCCATATTAAAAAAAATTCAAAAATATGAAATTCAAAAATATCTATTTTTTCATGTATTTAAATTCACCTAAAACTAAAAGTAATTTGACTAGCAAGGAGAACTTTCTACTTCTTTTTTTCTTTTATTTGTATTAGTAAGCGATTATATTAAGAAAATAACACTTGTTTTTCTTTTTTTAATATCAAGTTGCAAAACTAACCTTCCATTTTTTGTCTGTAGCTTTTTTTAAAATTTGATAATAAAAAAAAAGTATTTTTTTGCATTACTTACAAAAAGTAAAGAAAATTGTTGGACTAATTTTTTTTATAAGAAAATCGATGAAGCTGATAAATTTTTAAATTTCACTTAACAAACTATTTGTATTCGGGAAAAAAAATGTCAGCAGATTTTAATTTTTTTATTTCAAGCTTCTAAAACTCTATAGATTAATCACTATAATGTTTTTTAAACACTTATAATTATAAAATTTTAAATTAACTATAATTTGCTCATTATAAAGAACAATACCACTTTGGCCAAATAATATGGATGAGTTTATAATTTTTATTTTATCTAATTCAATGTTTAATTTACTCATCTTGAGTTCATTGCTAGTATAAATTATTGCAAAAATAAAAATAGAGAGAGAAATTCAATGGGCAGATGTTCCGAAACGCATATACCACACCTCACCTGACGTCTAGCAAAGCGTGTTTACTATATGGACCTGTCTTTTCTGCAATTTATTTCTTGACTGAAATAGCTTTGGGCCTACTCTGATGATGGAAACCACACATAATTGTTGACTCAATGCATTGATTTTAGTAATAATAAAATATTATGTTAGTAACTAATATGTTTATTTAGCGTGCAGTCTATTTATATTAAGTTACAAAGCTCAACTTGATAAAAGAAACTGCAAACACTTTCTGCCAGAAAATATCGACACCTATTTCAGAAGTGTCGACACCTTCTAGATTGGAAGTTATAGTGATAAATCTGATAAAGGTCTCATCTAAACTACATATCTATCTGGAATGAAATTAATGAAGATCATACACATCCATGTGAAGACATCTTGAAGTTCATGAAGTGATTGGTGCTCAAATGGCCAAGAAATCAAAGAAATACATTCTCGCGAGAAGTATTGACACCTGAAGTCAGTAGCCAAAGACTTGAATCTGGAAGATGAAGTGTCGACACCTGCTACAGAAGTGTCGACACCTGAAGTCAGTGAACAAATATTCAAATCTAGAAAATCAAGTGTCGACACCTAACACTTGAAGTGTCGCCACCTGAGATCAGTAGCAAAATTTTTATTATGAAGACAGATGACAAGTGTCGACACCTAATACAGGAAATGTCAACACCTGCGGACAGTAGCCAAAGTCTATAAAGATAAATAATAAGTGTCGACACCTGCGGACAGTAGCCAAATTCTTTGAACGCAGATGATCAAGTGTCGATACCAGCTACAAAAAGACACCCACGAATAGTAGCTAAACTCTTTGAAGACGGATGATCAAGTGTCGACACCTAATACAGGAAGTGTCGACACCTAGAGACAGTAAGTTTCAACTAAAGGAAGAAGGCTTGAAGTGTCGACACCTAACGGTCGAATTTTTGAACGCAAAATGGTCTAAACCAACACTAAATGACTAACAAATACCACCAACGGTTAAAAGCTCCTTCAAGCCATTAGATACAAGTCTCCAAGAGCTAGCATTTACATGAAGAAGATACATCTTATTGCATTGACTGACCATCCAAAGAGCTCCAAAGTCAAGTTTTTTTTAATATTCTTTTTGTCTTCAAGAGTTAGCATTGATTGTGTGATTCTACTCCTATCTACTCTATTAAGAAAGTTTGTTTTCACTTGTAATACCTTTATCCATTTCTATTCTTGTAAGTTTGAGTGAGATTTGGACAAAATCACATATAAGATTAAGAGGGTCTTGGACAAAACCTCTTAAAAGAATTTGGGAATAAGTTCTTGTGTAAAGTAAGTTGAGCACTTTGCAAAATCAGCCCTCATATCGTAATAGTTGATTGCAAGTAGTGAAAGAAGATCTTGCGGAGGTCTTGGGAGTACGTAAATCACACGTTGTGATCGAACCTAGTAAATCTTGGTGTGCTCTCTCTTATTCTTATTTTTACTTTACATTTGCATTTATTACATTGCACACTAGATAAGTTATTCTTGTAGTAATTAATCTTAATTGCTAATTAATTTAAAAAGCCCAATTCACACCCTCTTGAGTTGTCTATTGGACTAATAATAATGAGGGTAAATTTTCATATACTTAACTATGCCCCCCCCCCCACTTTGTTCATAACATGATCATATCGCCATTTAGGAAAGGTCACGTCACCAGTATTTTTCATGATCAATACTCAACATGTCGAGCTCCATTACATCTCATGTATTCTCCTTTCAGCCTCTTAAGTCGCCAAACGCATGTTGTTCGGTAGTTTGTCATCAATCTCTCCATATCAAGGTGAACATAATTTACTCCATCTCCACCACAGCCACCTATAGATGTGGTACCATCTCCGTATGATAGTCTCCATCCATTACGCTGATATCTCCAGCCACGATTTTCTTACGCGTTTGCCCGATGATTACACCGCGATCTCCTCACATGTCTATGAAATCTCCATCTACAAAAGACCACTCACCATTGCAATCTCACTTCTTGAGTTATTGTTATATAACTTATCTGTTGTGCTTTGTCTAGTAATTTCATCTCGACCTCATTGCCATGCCTAAGGGGTTTTGAGCGTCCTCACCCTGACCGATAACGTTTGTCTCCTTGATTACACCATAAAGTGTAATTATAGGCCTTTAATTCGCACTTTGTTAGACTTAGATTAGCATTATTTTCTTATTTTAGTTAGATATTTATTTGATTATGTTTTGTGTTTATTTTGTAGGTTAAAGGAGCATTGGGAGATCAAACACTGAAAATGGCAATCATTAGAAAATATTCAGTCAAACCAATCAGGCAGCGATCATTGGCCATTTGCGGAGATTTACAACTCAAAGCTTCTGACAACTTTCATCGTTTCAAAGGGCAGCCACTTTCTTTGACAAGCCAAATGAGCTTTCACACACAAAAATCAACAATAATGGCTAAACTTTTTCTCCCCATCTCTCTCTTGATTCTCTTTCTTTTATTTATAAAAAGAGAGGATGGGGGGGGCTGTTATGAGGGAGTTTTTTTGGTGGAAAAAAAAGTTGAGCGAGAGTATTTTTTGAAGAAAACTTTAGAAATGAATTAGTTTTGGAGTTTTAACAGTTTTTATTTGGAGTTCAAGAGTTCTAAAGAGTGAGTTGTTAGAGTTAGTTTTTAATTCTGTTAAATTTTAGTTCTGATAAATTTAATTTTTGTATGTCAAGTATTTTTACATTTATAAATTTTGAGACATCCGTCTCAACGGCTGATTTTTATCTATTAGTTGCTTTATGTATTTACTTATTTGTTGCTTCTATTTTCTTCAAGATTTGGTTATATTTTTATTACATCTAAATTTTTATAAACCTTCTTTATTTTAATTTGTAATTTTTATTTATATTCGAATATTTCAAGTTTTTCATAGATGAAGATGAGTAGCTAAATTCTTCCATCTCGGGATTGATCGTGAAGATCGGTTGAAGGTGTTTGATGAACAAATGATTTTATTGTTAAAACTTCTAAATCCGAAACTCACGACGAAGTCAAAGGATTTGAGGGATAAACTCATCACCTTTGGAATTTAAGAACCAAAATCGGTTGGAACGATTGATCCCGAGACCTTTTTGCATTAATTTACAAACACTTTCATTCAAGCTATTACTTTTATTTGCCAAATAGTTGAGATAATCAAACCAATTCCAAAAATCAGTTTTTTATTTTTTTTAAAAGCATTTTATTTATCTTTTGTGAGTGATTGTGATTGAGAGGGAAACTCTCTTCCTCTCGGTTTTGCTCACACAACTTCTTGTGGAATCGACCTTGTACTCCGAGTTATACTACTCTGCCGGCCTTCTCTTGGGGTTTATCTCAAGCGCACGATTGGCGAGAGATCAAGTTTTGATGCCGTTGCTGGGGAACGAACCCGGGTCACCCTCGTGATAGGCGGGAATACTTACCATTATACTACAACGACCGGGCATGATGCAAATACTTCCTCAATTCCATGGGGGAGATTCGGAAAGGCCTTATGCCTTTATTAAAGAATTTGAGGATGCATGTTCGTTAGTGATGGACAACTCTTGTCCTAGGAAAATCTTTTTTCTCAATTTTTTTCCTTTCTGTTTAAAAGACACAGCCAAGACGTGGTTCAATTCTTTGAGACCACTTTCTATCCACTCTTGGCAAACTCTTCAAGGAGAGTTTTTGAGAAAGTATTTTCTGAAAAATAGAACAGGGGCGTTTAGACGCCAAATCTCACAATTTTCTCCCATGTCATGAGAAAACTTCTTCCAATGTTGGGAGCGTTTTAAGGAGCTTCTAACTTCTTGCCCACGCTATGGCTTTGCCGAATGGCATGTAATCAACATCTTCTATGCCTCTCTTACACCCCAATTAAAATAATTTATTGAGACCATGTGCGCAGAAACTTTTATGGATAAGCAACCTCATGAAGCTTATTCCTATTTTGATTATCTCGCAAATTTGACTCTCGATTGAGCAACCACAAGGATCCAAAATCCCGAAGGTAGACCAACACACAAGGGGGAAAATACCAATTGAAAGAGGCTGATGATGTAAATGCTAGGCTTGCCACCATGGCAAGAAAATTAGAAGTTTTAGAGATTTTGAAGGTTAATGCGGTGAGGAGTGAAGAGCCTAGAGAAGTGAGTTGTGTTGTGTGTAATACAAAAGAGCACGACACCAGGTTATGCCCAGTTATTCCAGGTATTAAGGAAGCTTTGCATGGCCAAGTCAATACTATTGGTCACTATGGCCGAGAAGGAGGAAACCCCTATTCAAATACCCGGGGTGGAGAGATCATCCAAATTTCGGATGGCTCAATGAGGGGACTTCAAATCCCCAGACCTATCAAGGAGGGTTTCACAAACCTCAATCTTATCAAGCACCTCGTCCACCATCACAACCACAGAATTATCAACCTTCGCCGGTTACATCATTCTCGACTCCACCAAAGTCATTTCAACAACCACCTCAGGCCCAACCCAACATATATCAACCACCACATAAAAGAACATTTGAGGATACCGTGCAACAATTCATGCAAAATCAAACGGATAAAAATTTAAGTTTGAAAAGTTTGAAGGGTAAATTACACGAGGGTAAATTACACGAGGATAATTTCATTCAAGCTATTACTTTTATTTGCCAAATAGTTGAGATAATCAAACTAATTTCAAAATCAATCAGATTTTTATTTCTTTTTAAAAGCATTTTGTTTATCCTTTGTGAGTGATTGTGATTGAGAGAGAAACTCTCTTCCTTTCGGTTTTGCTCACACAACTCCTTGTGGAATCGACCTTGTACTCCGAGTTATACTACTCCGCTGGCCTTCTTTTGGGGTTTATCTCAAGCGCACGATTGGCGAGAGATCACTCCTTGCGCATGTTACTGAGGTCGCTATTAGGTAATTTTGACTGTTTGTTACTCGCCCAAGATTTCTACCACAACAATACATATTATAAATTTTATTTTAAATATCGGTAATGTAAAATATCTGACATAGCTCAATATTTGTTAAGTACTATTTTATATCTTAATAAATTAGAGTGGCCACTAATTATATTCATTTATCTTGATATAAGTTGATAACGATCGTCTATTGATCTATATCTAATCATCATTATTTTTTATATTATTAAAGATCTTCTACAATATGAATGATTTGAATCATCAAATTAGGTCCAAAACAAAACTCAAAATGCTTGAATTATATAGTACAATTCATTTTTTGGACCGAAGAGAAACCTAGTCAAAACCGCGAGCATATTTATTGTTTGGTAGCGTTTGGGGTAGTTTATTGGTGATCAAGAAAGGTCAAAACAGAAAATAATTAAATACTTGAATTCCTTCAACTTTGGTCTAAATCGCAATACTTCTTAACTTTTATTTTTTCTATTTAGCCCCTCTAACTTTTATAACTATGTGGATGTAATCTTGTATACATTAATAAGTGTGTAACAATTGTCATGTGCCTATCAAGAGACAATTGTAGAGTTTAAATCAAATAAAATGATTAAGTGATAGAAAATATGAATACAAAAAATAAAGTGAAGTTATTTACTTTGTGATGACAGAATGATCATTTATAATTTTATTTAAGACTTATTATATTTTTTTATTC
>BRYF01000021.1:10537500-10542500 GCA_030159135.1 Actinidia polygama
TGTTCATGCATTGGGGTTATTCACTAAGCTTTAGCTTACATTTTCAAAAATAAATTTCAGGTAGCCAATCAGAAGAGCCATAGAAAAAGGCGTATGGGCCTTATGTTATGTAGAAATGTACGGCCATAATATGTATAATTTAATTTGGCCATAAAATATATATAAATAGTTAAACTTAGGCACAGCTCTGTGTACAGTATGGACGTGACACTTTATTATTTTCAGTATGATTACGTTTTCGCAAAAGACAAATTTATGTCATTTTAAATGATATTGCACAGGAGATCAACTAGAAGACAAGTAAGTTAGCCTTGGCTTCTAACCGCCGGCAATCAAGTGCCCACGATCCGCATAGGCCGGGTTTCAGGGCGTGACAGAGTGGTATCAGAGCATTAGGTTTATGTAGTACACAAAGCTATAGGTTTACACCATACGACAATAGAGTCACGTCTAGATAGAAATCTAAGATTGACTAGAATATGCGTTATGTGATACATATTATATGATGTGCTATGCTAAGACGTAATGTAACTATTGTTATACATATATGTCTAAACGCTAAATGTGCTTGTAGAAGCTATGCCGCCTAGAAGAGGTCAAGGCCGTAGAGGGGCAACGGAGCCCGAAGGCCGAATCGACCGTATAGAGAGAATCCTTGAAGGACTAGTTCAAGTAGTCCACGAGGTTCACAACAATAACCATGACAATGCGCTGAGCGACCAGCAATGCCAGTGCCAGGAGCAGATGTGATGCCCCGTACTACAATTAAGCAGTTTCAACAACTGAAGCCCCCAGTTTTTTACGGAAGCCCAGATCCCATGGCTGCAGAGTCTTGGCTATTGGGTATCGAGAGGGTGTTTGAAGTTCTACAATGCATAGAGGAGTAAAAGGTAGTATTTGCCACATTCACGTTTGAAGGAGCCGCATTAATTTGGTGGCAATTGAAGAAGCCATTGGAGTCGTTGTGGTTATGGCCCAGATTTTTGGAAGTATTCAATGAGGTGTACTTTTTAGAGATGGTTCGAGACCAGAAAGTTCAAGAATTCCTAAATTTGAAGCAAGGGAACACGATAGTAGTGGAATATAATGGTAAGTTTATGGAGTTGTCGCGTTATGCCCCTCATATAGTGTTGACAGAGTCTCGCAAGGCGAGAAAGTTTGAAGCAGGATTACGATGGAACATCAAAAACAAAGTAGATATATTACGGTTACCCACTCATCAGGAGGTTCTTCATGCAGCCCTAATTGCTGAAGGATCTTTAAATTAGATGTCTCAATTCCGGGAAAATAAAAAAAAAGGTCAAAAGAAAGTACAAGTAGAGCATCAAGTTCGAAACGACAGAGTTCGGGATCTTCAAGTAGGAATTCATCGACCCCGCTGAGAATTACCAGGAATCCAAAAATCAGTAAATCTAATGAAGCATCGACATGCCCGACTTGTTAGAGGAAGCATTGGGGCGAGTGTCGCATGGGAAGTAAAGCTTGTTATGGGTGTGGCCAAGAACGGCACCAAATAAAAGATTGTCCAACGAGGAATAGAATTCAAGGAGATAGAACATCGGCGTCAGCCTCAGTACAACAACCTCAATCGGGAAGAAGAAATAATCAACCACGACAGGGTAGAGCATTTGCGCTTGTACCAGGGAATACTCCAGCTACCACCTCAATTGTGTCAGGCATGCTTCCCATTTGTGGTCAACCTGCACACGTCCTTATAGATTCTAGTTCCACTCATTTTTTGTTTCGAGCTATTTTGAGCAATACTTGATTGTCTTTCCAGTACCCCTAGAGTGTGAGTTATTAGTGTCCTTACCCTCTGGGGATACTATGTCATGTGATAGAGTGTATAAGTCTTGCAAAATTCGTGTCAATAATGTACCCATGTTCGTAGACCTTATACCTTTGGAGATGCATAGTTTTGACGTCATCATAGGGATGGATTGGTTGTCTTCTTATCGTGTACTCATTGATTGCGAGCTTAAGCAAGTAGTGTTTCACCCGTTTGCTCATTCAGGATTAATCTTCGAAGGAGTTGGCGTTATGCCTCCTCCCTACCTCATTTCTTCTATGAAAGCGCGTCGTTTGATTCAGAAAGGAAGTCAAGCATTCTTATGCAGTGTTGCCGACACGCATATCTCCTCACCATCCTTAGAGGATATTCATATTGTCCAAGAGTTTCCAGATGTCTTTCCAGATGAGTTACCAGGTTCCTTAGTAGACCGAGAAATTGAGTTCTATATAAATCTAAATCTGAGTACTAGACCTATTTTCAAAGCCCCCTATCGAATGTCTCATTTAGAGTTAAAAAAGTTGAAGGTTCAACTTCAAGATCTGTTGGAGAAAGGATTTATTCGCCCGAGCGTTTCACCGTAGGGTGCTCTTGTATTGTTTGTACGGAAGAAAGACAGAACGATGATATTGTGCATAGACTACTGAGAGTTGAATAAAGTGACCATTAAGAATAAGTACCCATTGCTAAGATTAGATGATTTGTTTGATCAGCTTCAAGGCGGTGTTCTCTAAAATCGATCTGAGATCAGGTTATCACCAACTGAAGGTTAGAGCGAACGACATAGAAAAGACAACTTTCCGAACCAGATACGGCCATTATGAATTTCTTGTTATGCTTTTCGGAGTCACCAATGCGCCAGCAGCATTCATGGACTTGATGAATCGGGTATTCAAACCTTTTCTTGACGAATTCGTTATGTTTTCATTGACGATATTTTGGTGTATTACAAAAGTTTTGCAAAACATGAATAGCACTTAAGAATGGTTTTACAAACCTTACGGAATGAGAAGTTGTATGCCAAACTGAAGAAGTGTGAGTTTTGGCTAACAAGCGTGACGTTCCTTGGACACATCATCAATGCAGATGGAATGTCTGTTGATCCTCACAAAGTTGAAGCCATTGTGAATTGGCCGAGGCCAACGAATGTGACAGAAGTCAGGAGTTTCATGGGTTTAGCTGGGTACTATCGGAGATTTGTGAAAATATTCTCTAGGATTGCAACACCTTTGACACAACTTACGCAGAAGAATGTTCCATTTGAATGGAATCAGAAGTGAGAGAAAAGTTTTCAGATATTGAAGAAATGATTAGTATCCGCACCGATCTTAGCCTTACCATCCAGAACTGATGGTCTACAATTTATAATGATGCCTCACATCGAGGGTTGGGATGCATTTAGATGCAACATGGAAAAGTAATTGCCTACGCCTCAAGACAACTGAGACCACATGAAAAGAACTATCCGACCCACGACCTAGAGTTAGCTGCAGTGGTGTTCGCCTTGAAAATTTGGCGCCACTAACTATACGAAGTGACATGTGAAGTTTTCACCGACCACAAGAGTTTGAAGTATCTTTTTACTCAGAAAGAACTGAATATGAGACAACGAAGATGACTTGAGTTAATCAAGGACTACGACATCCTTATTCAGTATCACCCAAGAAAAGCTAATGTTGTAGCCGACACCTTAAGTCGAAAATCGATTGTTAATTTGGCATGCATTGTTACGTCACAAGTACCCTTATTTGTCGAGCTAGAGAGAGCCAAAATTAAAGTGGTTGCACCGGACACCAATATGATGCTTATTACCATGATTTCTCAGCCGATGTTGATGGAAGTGATAAGATTACGATAACCAGAAGACCCGTACTTGTGGAAGATCTATGAAGAGACGGGAGTAAAGCCTAAGCCTGACTTTACTTTGTAAGATGGAGCTCTTAGATTCCAAGGCCGCTTATGCATGTCAGACATAGCTGAAGTGAAAAGACAAATATTAGAGGAAGCCCACAATACGAAATTCACGATGCATCCAGGAGGAACAAAAATGTATAGAGACTTGAAGGAAATATTTTAGTGGCCGGGAATAAAGAAAGAGATAGCTGAATTCGTATTCCAATGTCTATCATGTCAACAAGTCAATGCTGAACATCAAAGACCGGCGGGATTACTACAATCATTACCGATACCAAAATGGAAATGGAAACATATTACAATGGATTTCGTTGTTGGTTTACCAAACTCGCCACGAGGATGTAATGCCATTTGGGTCATTGTAGACCATCTCACTAAGTCGGCACACTTCTTGCCAGTGAAGACCACGTATTCATTGTCGAAGTACGCGAACCTTTATATTGCAAAAATAATATGACTTCACGGAACACCAGTCTCTATAGTGTCGGATCGAGACCCGAGATTTACGTCGAAGTTTTGAAAAAGCTTACAACGAGCCTTAGGCACTGAACTTAATTTTATTACTGCTTTTCATCCGTAGACAGACGGACAATCGAAGAGAACAATTCAGACCTTAGAGGATATGCTATGCTTATGTGTTCTCGACTTTCAAGGAAGTTAGGAAGCACACACTTGCCACTTGTGGAGTTCGCATACAACAACAGTTTTCATGCAAGCATTGGAATGGCTCCGTATGAAGCCCTTTACGGGAGAAAATGTAGATCTCCCATATGTTGGACTGAAGTTGGAGAACAACAAATTTTAGGCCCAAAGATTGTACAACTTACAACCGATAAGATTAAAGTGATTCAACAGAGATTTCGAACCGCCCAGAGTCGCCAAAAGAGCTATGCAAATGTTTGGAAGACAAGAATTAGAATTTGAAGAAGGTGACCATGTATTTCTGAATGTATCTCCTTCCAAGGGGATAAGTCATTTTGGCAAAAAGGGGAAGTTAAAGCCGAGATACATAGGACCGTTCCAGATTCTTCAATGAATTAGAGCCGTGGCTTATAGTATTGCTCTTCCACCGGAGTTTTCGCATGTTCATGTTGTTTTTCATGTCTCAATGTTACGAAAATATATTCACGACCCCACGCATGTGATTAATCATCATCCTTTGGACGTAAGCGAGAACTTGAGTTATGTTGAGAGACCGATCGAGATCGTGGATCGCCGAGACCAAGTTCTTAGAAATAAGGTCATTTCATTAGTACGAGTTCTATGGCAGAACCACACATGGGAGGAATCAACTTGG
>BRYF01000021.1:10560000-10565000 GCA_030159135.1 Actinidia polygama
AAATACTTGAAGAAGATTGAGATAGTACTATCTGATCTAAGCTTGGAGGGGAGCCCTAGATCCGACCAAGAATCCGATCTAGATTCCGAGCTTGAGCTTGAACTAGTTGGTCCCAAGTCTAAGAAGGGATCTCGAACTTTCCCCCCCTGACCACCTTAGCAGGGTTAGGTCCCCGAGATGGATTAGTAGAATACATAGATTAGGAAGGAAATGAGGAGGATCTTAATTTTGTGCTTAGTCACAAGGAAGCTAAGGAATTTACCCGAGGATACTCCAAAGATGCATTTGGAAGAGTTTAGCATCATCCTATGCTTTCGCAAGACGCTAAATGCTTCCTCCAAGTGGACGATGTGATCGACC
The DNA here is from genome assembly GCA_030159135.1 of Actinidia polygama. Classification (NCBI taxonomy): domain Eukaryota; kingdom Viridiplantae; phylum Streptophyta; class Magnoliopsida; order Ericales; family Actinidiaceae; genus Actinidia; species Actinidia polygama. The sequence goes on from BRYF01000021.1 coordinate 10,560,361, forward strand.
TCCTTTGAGCTCTTGACGAGCATGTCATCTATGTAAACCTCCATTATTTTCCCTACCATCTCCTTGAACATCTTATTTACTAATCTCTAGTACGTTGCCCTAGCTTTTTTTAATCCAAAAGGCATAACCTTGTAGCAAAATAAACCTCCTTTCCGTGATGAAAAATGTCTTCTCTACGTCGGGTGGATACATTTTGGTTTGGTGATATCCCGATAAGGTGTCCATAAAGCTAAGTCAGACCAATCTTTAGCAAGAGAAAACTGTTTTTTTGGTAGTCCTTGTTGAGGTCCGTAGACATACTCTCCCCCTCCCCCCCTTGGGAGTGACAACAACGTTGGTGAGCCAATCAAGATAGTGAGCTTCTTGGATGACATTGGCTTTGATTAGCTTAGCCACTTCTTCTATGACTTTCAGGCATTCAAGGGCAAACTTTCTTCATTTTCGGAGAATTGAATGATGTTCAAGATCAGTGAATAACTTGTGGATGGCGACCTGACGGTTAATGCATGGCACGTCACCCTGCGACCAAGCAAAGACATCGTAGTTTTTCTTCAAAAACTCCACTAGAGCATGCAGCTCCTCAATCATCTCAGTGCCGATCATAACATGGCGATCTGGATAGTTGGGATGTATGGAGATTGGAGTAATTTCTTCTAGAGGCTTGGTATTTTCTATTTCCTTGGGACCAACAAGGGTAATTTCCTCTATTTCAACTCTCAATGCCTCCATCTCGGTATCGTCAATCTGTAATTGCTATTGGGCTCTTGGCTTTGAAGGAGATTCAGCTCTCATGGCTGAGATGAAACATTGTCTAGTCACTTTCTGGTCACCTCTTACCTTGCATATCCCTGTTGAAGTGGAAAATTTTATCATCAGATGGTAAGTCGAAGTAATGGCCTAAACTTTTGCCCAATGTTGGGCGCATTATAAGGCGAAGGGCAGTCCGTTATAATGAAATCATGCCATACAGTCATTAGGTGAGGCTCAGTCCCTATGGTCACAAACAATCTGATCCACCCAATTGGGCGAGTCGTGTTCCCTCCAAATCCGACCAATGGGGTATGAAAAGGATGGAGCTTATCTCGCCCAATCTTCATTTTATCAAAAGCCGAGGTGAACAAGATGTCCGCAAAACTTCCGTTGTCAATTAAGATTCTTTATACATTGAAGTTGGCGATGTTGGCTGAAATGAACAGTGCGTCGTCAGGAAGGAGATGCAATCCTCTCAAGTCATCGTTGGTGAAGGTGATGGGTTGGTGGGCTATGGCCAATGACGACGAGAGGTTGTATACTTCCTCTTCTGCTCGCCCACTAGTTTCTCTGACATGTCTCTTCCGGGATGAGCTCGAGCACCCCCTAACTCGAATCCTCCATGGATCATTTGGATGTCTCCTGTTGTGGGCCTGTTGTTGCCATACCTTCTTTCATGCAAGTTGGGATGTGGCCGATCATCAACATATTTTCCGAGGTACCTCCTCTTGATTAGGTCAATTATCTGCTCCTTCAACTAGAAGCAGTCATCGGTGTTGTGCCCATGGTCTTGGTGAAACTCACAATACTTGTTCTTATTTCTCTTGTGGGGGTCGGTCTTGATCTTCCCAGGCCACTTTATAAACTTTTCGTATTTAATCTCCGTGAGTACCTGGGCTATGGGGGTATTGAGCGACAGTAGTACCAAAGTGGGTAGGCAAGGTGGAGTGCGCGTATGTCGGTCATTGGTCTTCCTTCTAACATCTCGATCCGACCAATTTTTTGTCTCATCTCGGTAATCAGTTCTCCTGGAGTCGGGCTCCTTTCTTTCATACTCTTCCCTTCCTCGCCTTTTGCACTTAGCCTCGGCCAATTCTTCTGCGGCAATGTACTTGTTAGCCTTACTCTGGAGTGCCGACTGGGGCCTTACTCAGGAACTTTCTTGGAAAGGGAATCATATAACGGACCAGGGCGTAGTCCTTCCATTATTGCCATGACCACTACCCACTTACTGGCACCTTCCACCTCTAACATGGCCGGATTGAATCTCTTGATATAGTCTTTCAAATTTTTCCCTTCCTTTTGGTGAACTGTAAATAGGTGGGATGCATTCTTCTACCTAACTCAATAGCTCATGAAATTGGCGACAAATAGCCTGGAGATAGCTTTCTGAACCAAGTTCTTGCTGAGCCCTTCAAAGTTGTCGTGAAAAGCCTTGCACATTACCTCGCCTGAATATCCCTTTAGTGTCATCAGATTTTTGTACGAGTCAAGGTGGTCCATCGGGTTGGTTTTCCCTTCATACATTCTGAGCTGGGACGGTAGTTTCAACTTAGGTGAAACCTTGTCTGTGAATGGAGGCTTTGTCTGTCGTACCAAGGCATCCACAGTAACCGGTTCATTAGCACCTGTGTTGATGTCGTCGATCTTTGTATCTAGGTCCTTGATCTTTTGAGTAGTTGACTTCTTTTGACGCCTGGGAGCCTAATCATGATGGCGAGGTGACCGTCCCCTTCTTCTAATCTCTTCTTCTCCCACTTCGCGAGTTCAGTTGGATGATTCGGACTTCGACAAAATAAGGCTTCTTTCTCGCCTTGATCGTACGCTCGGTGATTGAGGTTGGCAATTTTGGGGCCGACCAGTGCTTTTTGATGACTCTGGGATTCACGATCGCCTAATCGGCGAGAACGGCAAGTGGGTTGGGCACTACTGGAGGTAGTGGATTGTTTGCGGCGAGGTGTTGTATTAAGCGAGCGTTATTTTTATTCATAATCCTGGTCTGCTTAGCGATCCCATGCATTTCACGGTGGAGACCCTCGAGATCTAGAGCTTGGTTATTGCCTACCATCGTATGAGCTTGATTATCCACGAGGCTGTTGTTGCTTGGTCGAGGTAACAAACGGCTGCGCAGGTGCATGGAAAGTTGAGAACTGTCGTTCCCACAAACGGCGTCAAACTGTTGTGGTTGAAATTTGGGGGCGAGCAACCAATAGTCGGAATTGCTCTATCACCTCGATATAGGACCTCGGCAAGGATTCAGATGACCTGCGCAAGGAAACAAACATTACCAGCCGGGGTGAGGCCGCTCAAAACCCCTCGGGCGTAGGAATCAGACCAAGGCGAGGATGAGGTAAGCAAAATAACGAAGCTCTCAGAAATTAAACAAAGGTTTTGGCATACCTTTGAATAATGGGGGGAGTGGCCATTTTATAGTTGGAGAAGGGAGAGTCGTATAAGGAAAGCACGGCGTGATCCTCGAACAGCTTAGTATGGAAAGAAATCTCAAAGACATCGGAGATAAAATAGAGAGATGCCATTTGAGGATCGATCCGCAATTATAGGTGATGTGATGGAGAAGGAGTCTCGTGGAGGTGGACTTCTTGTGGAGGTGGAGTCGTTACGGAGATGGGATCTAATCCCTTTGACGAAGTGGAGAAAATGGCAAACTCACAGAGATTGGTGAAGTAAGCACTGGCAATGTGAACCACATATAGGCAAGGTGAATAACTTGGAGAATTTACCCCACATCACGTTCTTTAAGTTGCTCTCATCGCAGTGGGAGGCCAGTTGTCACCACCACCGTTCCAAGCGATTGTTTCGGCCATGTTAAGTGGGAAAAATACAATTTTGATAGATCTGTACATTTTTTTAGTTACCAATTTCAAAAAAAACTTCCAAATCTTTAACTTAAATTCTCTTTTTTCTTACAAATTAGACAAATATATGTTAGTCAGAAATCTTTATTTCTGGAAATTTTTATTTCTTTCTTTTTCCATGTATTACGGGAAACATGGTAGAAAATCCTTTTCGCTATGTCGAGAACCGAATTTCAGGACCTAATAAAAAATGTATACAAATTAAAAAAAACAATCATGAAACTCTATAATGCAGAATTAAGGGTCATACCTACAAGATCTCCTTGACTTGATCTCAATTAAATTTTGAAACCGAAATTTAAAACAAAACGAACAACGAATATGAACTCGATTTGAACTTGCGATCTTCGATTGTATTTCTTCCTTGTGTTTCGATCACAAATAGAGTGTGAGCTTTAGTACATGATCTATTTCGTTTCTTTACGATATCATATATATATGTGTAGCTAAGTGTGAAATCCTAGAGAGCAATGAATATATAGGCTACGGTAGGCCATACGAACTCTGTCAAGTTATAACAAAATCCCGTATCAAGTATTGTTGCCTAAGACCGTTCTATACTCAGGTTTAGATGGAAACCGCAACCCAACACCTATAAAGAGATGTGAACCTTGGTATAAAAGTAGGACGCCACAATCAAGGATGGAAAACTCAATTGATAAGTTAAGAATGAATGCCACAGAGAAATCTGATAAGTTCAAATTAGTTCTCAAAGAACAAAAGATAGTTACTCTCAATTTTCTGAATTCCACACCTCTTCAAAGAGTACAATTTATACTACTAATGCCACAAAGATCAGCCTTAGATATATTCTTAAACTAAAAACAACTTTTTGGCCATTCCTTAATTTCAGCCTAAAATTGGGTAACAAGAACCCTCAATTTAAGGAAGTGATTCCTTAATATTGAAGTGCTCAATCAGCTTTCACTTTGCCTTCCTTAATTTCAGCCTAAAAGTTATGCAACAAGAATCCCCAATTTAAGGAAGTCAATCCTTACTTTAATTCATTAATAT
>BRYF01000021.1:10595000-10602500 GCA_030159135.1 Actinidia polygama
AAAGAGAGAAGGAGAGGTGAAAACGATTGCTTAATCTTCTTCGAACTCAGGTAAAATCTTGTATTTTTACTATCGTTTTGTAAGTTTCTTGCACTAAATATGGTGATGAACGATTTGGGATAGGAGTAAAAAGCCTATCATGATTAAAGTTCGATAATACGTCGAGAATAGGACAAGTATACGTCGTGGTATGATTGAAATCTAATAATAGTTAAGCCATGTTTTCGTCAAAATAATCTGTTAGTATTTTGGGTGTAACTCTTTCATACGACGTCCATTGGACTTGATTCGAGTTGAAAAAGAAAGCTATTTAAAATACTTACAACTTTTATTTTATGTAATATTTCTAATTTAAAAGTTTAGTAGCCCAAAAAAAGATTGAAATCCAAACCAAAAAAAAACACGAACAAACTCGTTTTTTAATTGAACATTTTATTCCCAACCGGTTGAACTTTAAATCTTAGACCACTGATCTGGCCCAACTGGTTGAACATTTTATTCCCAACCGGTTAAACTTTAAATCTTGAGTTTTTGTTCTTGCCCAACCGGTTGAACATTTCATTCCTAACCGGTTGAACATTAAATCTTAAGTCTATTCTTGCGCAACCGGTTGAACATTTTTCTCCCAAGCAGTTGAAGTCAAACAAATAGGCTATTGATCTTTCCCAACCGGTTGAACATTTTTAATTGATTGAACAATTCAACCGGTTGAACAATTTTTTTCAACCGATTGAGACTTGATGGACCACAGCTTTTGATCCACTGAATCTCCACTGTTGACACAATCCTTTACCAACATACTTATTTTCATGTTCAACCGGTTGAACAATTTTTCTCATATGGCTGAGACTTGACGGACCACAGCTTTTGATCCACTGAACCTCCACTGTTGACACAATCCTTTACCAACATACTTATTTTCATGTTCAACCGGTTGAACAATTTTTCTCAACCGGCTGAGACTTGACGGACCACAGCTTTTGATCCACTGAACCTCCACTATTGACACAGTCCTTTACTAGCATACTTATTTTCATTGCAAAGTCATAAACTCTTACATTTCCTTTTATTTTAAGTTTACAATGTAAATAAGAAAATACCCCCATTTAGATTCAATAAAAAAATACTAAGCAATGTAAATTCCTTTAAATCAAAAAGTAAATTTTGAGTTTTAGTACAAAAATAGTTTTCGGTAAATATTTTTAAAACAGTTCTTCTTGTTATGAAGGGTATACATTGCCATAAAATTTCCATAAAATAAATATTAACTATTCAAGATATAGGGAATAATTATCAGAAAAAATGGTTTGAAGAAAATAATATTTTAGAAATTCACTTTTCTATACTTAGCCAAATTTTTTACAAAATACAGTTTTTTAGAAAAACTTATCTCTCACGATACCTTACACTTATTTTACCTTTAGACTCGATGCACTAAACGATAGTGTTTAAGCAAAGAAAGTATATACGAATACGAGATATTGAATTCGAATTTCCTAATTATAGGACTGGAACCCGATAAACTCTTGCCTTAGCTTACGAGTGAAAACGAAAGGAAAGAACGAGATATACATCTAAGGTGAGTCTCGTTATATTTTACTTGCTTAAAAGTTAAAAGTTTTGCAATGAAAGCGTGTATGATTTTGTCTATTAAACATGATTATGTTTTGTGATTAAATGTATTCTATGTTTTTAAACATGTCATGAAATATGGAAGATTATTATTTTAGAAAAGTGTATTTTAGATGACACATGGTTCGAACGGTACCCGTCCGCTAGGGAAAGAGAATATAGTGAGAGGTGATGTAATAAGAAGGATCATTGTCAGATGATCTTGGATGATATCATGCCACATCATATTGGAGTTGCTCCCTAATTTTTGGTGATCGTTGAACAGATGTATGTGTCACAATGATCAATCCAATATGATTTTAAATTCTTGATATGAAATCAAGGTATATGGCCCTAGATGAGCTAATGATTGAAACGAAAGTGGATTAACAAAACTAAATTGTTTTATGTTGAAATGAATTGATATTTTATAATTTCATGGGCACTTGTTAGTATTATATAACTTGACTCACACTAGCCTAGTGCTTAAGACGTAGTTGTACGTAACATTTCAGGTAGTGAAAACGATGTGGAACACGACTGAAGGCGGACGACTCTTAGTCGATTTTTGGGGACTTGTGCTATGTGTTCAGCATAGGATTGTTAGTTCTTTTGACAGTATATAGTTTTGATGACGGTTGAGCCGGACTTGTAGCCAAAACCGTAGTTGCAAATATTTATTTTGGAATATGTATAGATGTTTGTATATTATTTAAGGACACGTCAACTCTGATATACTTTAAATATGTTTCCATAGATATTATTGTATTAGAATATAAATGTCTTGAATGACAAGAAAATCCCTATAAACTAGTTGAGTAAGAGGCCTTAGTGAGCGAACCTCACTGGCTGGTCACGATGACACCTATGATAAGGGTGGACCCACGTGTAAAAATGAGTTGGGTCGTGACACCCTATCCCTGAAAACCACCCGCCACGCTAACCTCGTCGGTCTGGCGATGAAGTATTCCTAAGCCACCACAGTACTGGTCGAGTCAGACGAGCCCGATCCCCCACTCTACATCCTCGGCGAGAAAGGAGTTCATCCCCTGAGTCCCGATCATTCAGCGGAACTCCAGAAGTGGAGGGCGAGGAAGTCAAGAGATGAAGATCCCCTCACCGAAACAATCGGGTAGCTAAGCGCCGAAGCACTCCCACCTCCCAGAAGATCAGGGATCTTGATGCCCGCCTTGATGCCATCAACACGGGGGCATGCGTTCTGGTGACAGTAAATGCCTTGATCAGAATAACTGAGCCGCCATTCATGAAGAGAGTATTAAGAGCCAATGTTTCCTCCAGATTCAAATTGCCCACCCAACTCAGAATCTACGAGGGTAAAACGGATCCCATTGATCATTGGGATTCGTATAAGAGCTTGATGTCGCTCTAGGGTTGTTCTGACAAGGTGATGTGCAAGGCCTTTTCTACCACATTGAAGGGGTCGATGAGGTCATGGTTAAGAAAGCTGCCACCTAGAACCATTGATTCATTTGGTGACTTAGCAAGCTCTTCGTTGTCAACTTCATGAGCTGTAGAGTTAGGCAAAAGAACGCCTCTCATCTCTTCACCATTCACTAGAAGGAAACAGAGGGCTTAAAGGTCTACGTGAAGTGGTTCAATCAAGTCATCTTAGAAGTAGAGGATCCCAGCGACAAGGTGGTAATCATGGCCATGATGGAAGGACTTCGCCATGGTCCACTATTTGACTTCCTATCCAAGAATGTACTTGAGACCTTGTCAGTTCTCCAGAGCATGACTGACAAATACATCGCCGCCAAGGAATTGGCCGAAGTAAAGTGGAGACGACGAGGGAAAGATGATCACAAAATAAAGGAGCCCGACACGAGGCGATCTGACTACAGAGATGAGACGAGGAACAAAAGGTCTGATCGAGGTCCTAGACGGACTAACGATAAGCGACCTCGTACTCCACCTCGTAGCCCAAAATTGGTGTTGCCATCTCTCAACGCCCCCATGGCCCAAGTACTCACGGAGGTTAAACATGAAGAATTCATCAAATGGCCCAGAAAAATCAAGACTGATCCTTGGAAGATGAATAAGAACAAGTATTGTGAGTTCCATTGAGACCACGGCCATAACACAGAAGATTACTTCCAGTTGAAGGAACATATAGCCGACCTTATCAAGAGGGGGTATCTTAGAAAATATGTTACTGATCGCCCGCCTCCAAACTCGCCAGGCAAGAGATATGGCGACAACAGACCAACTGTCGGTGAAATACATGTGATCCATGGCAGATTTGGATCCGGTGGCTGTTCAAATTCATCCAGAAAAAGGCATGCCAGGAGCGCTAGTGGGCGAGCTGAGGAAGAAGTCTACAACCTCTCTTCGCTAGTGTCGCGACCTGACCCGTTATACACTGGATCCCACCAATCATACAAGTGTTACGTGACCGGCCAGTGAAATCCCATCTCACTAAGGCTTTTTCAACTAATTCAGTTTAGAGATTTACTAACATCATTCAACATAAATTGTTTGAATGAAAAATATGCAGAAACATCCAATAAAATCAGGGCTGACGTGTCACTATATTCAACTGAACGCAAATATATACAACTATCAACATGATTTTGATACACAAAAGCCAACACGGTTCTGGCCACAAACCGGCACAACCGTCAACAATTACTGTATCAATTTAACTATACAAGTTCTAAATTATACATAGCTCAAAATATAAAAGTATTTATACTATCACAGGGTATAGGACTATCAAGAACTTAGCACGCTAGAGTCTTCCGCCCTCAATCATATCCTCCCTCATTTTCATCACCTGAAATGAGTTACGTTCGACAACGTCTTAAGCACCAGGCTAGTGTGAGTCAGGTTATATAAAACATACAAGTACCCATGAAAATATATAAAAATCAGGTTCATTTCAAAAACATGAAATCACATTTTATCAATCAATGGCTCACATAGGTCATCCCTTGATTATCAATCAAGATAAATATACAAACAGTCTCTCCGCGAGACTCATGGCTCAAGTACGCTAAATATTTATTGACTATACGTCAACCTTTAAATTTATTTACGATTGATAATTTGCGACACATTTAACCGTTCAACGAACACCAAAACATAGGGAGCGAATTCATGCCACAATCATCTGGTAATGATCTTCTTATTATATCAACCATGCTATATTCTCTCCCTAGCAAACGGGGTATCATATGAACTATGTGTCAGCTTAAACATACTTTCACAAATAACATTTTTATAATTTTATGGTACAACAAAATAAAGCAGTTTTTAAATATAAAACATGTCAGTTTTAAACACAAGTCATGCTTTCATTTACAAAACATAAAACATGTTACTTTTATGCTATGTAAAATATAACAAGACTCACCGAAAAGTACGTCCGAATCTTTCTACGCAATGTGAACTAATTTTCTTCGAATTCGGGTTAGAGTCCTACGTTTAATATTCGAATCGAACGATTAGATTTAATCTTCTCATGGCTATGAATCTAATAAATTCTATAATTTTTCAAGTTTAGATGATATTTTAAAATTAATAATTTCAGATTAATTTTATGCAGAATTTTTTGCATTTAATTTTCAAAAATAGCCACTTAGTCTATAATTTTTATAAAATTATTCAGAGTTTAACTACAGTGAAAATATTATACATTAATAAGTTATGAAACTATTTTTAAAAATTCGTTAAACCATTCCAGTTTCTGCACAAAATGTTTACTGAAAACAGCTTGGTTGATAATTATTTTGAGCATTAAAAACATTTCTTAAATTCATTAGATTAAATAAATAATAACTAGACATATAAATGTATAACATATAAAATTTTTATATTTTTATAAGGTGTTTAACTATTTTTATAAAATTTATAAATTTTCTGTTCAACATATTCTTTTTTCCAATTTCGAAATATACATTGAAAGTCAGTTTTGGTTCACTTAGATCCTAAGTTTCAAATAACATTCTAAATTAAAGTTTTAGATAATTTTAACATCTTTCTAACTCATTTTAAATGGAATAATTTGGATAACGTATGAGAAAGTTATGATCAAAATACGATGGCTGTTCCTAGTGGAAAATTAGGATTTCGAGTTTTATAAATTTTAATCTTAAAAATGCGTATAGACGCGATATATTTGGGGTATTTGGAGAGTTTAAATTGTATTAGATATGGTATTGAATAATAAGGCTTAAAGAAAGAAAGAAAAGAAAGTTTAGAATTTACTTCGGTAGGAAACTAGTATCGTTCTTCGTTTTCTTTTTTCTTTTTAAACTCTCCTTTCACTCTTCGTATTTTTTTCCCTTCCCTCTTAAGTCTCTGTTTCGTTCTGTTTCCTTTCTTCTCTAAAGTTAGCTAATATATATATATATATAAAAGTGAAGAGATTTAGGACAAGGGCACGTATCTCGTGACTTGCCAATTAAATTGGTAAATTATATTTTAGCCCCTCTAATTTTTAAGTAATTACATTATCTAAATATAATCTTTAATTTTATCCTAAAAGTTATAAATTTTTCAATTTAACCCCAAAATATATTAAATGACTTAAATTTAATTCCAACGTGTCTCCACGTGTCTCTCATGCACGCACCCGTGTGTCCACAACGTGTCATATTATTGTATTTTATTTTCTCCCTAATTTATCATTTATTGCAAAAAGTATTAGTCGCATTTAAAATTAAAAAAATTACTTCTTTTTTTTTGTGGGGTGGGGTATTACAGCCCGTCATTGATATTCACCTGCCTATCACCTTCAACAATGACGATCAAAAACTGGTATATTATGTAAGCAAAGTCCTAATGGGAGCAGAAGTCAGATATTTAAAAATTGAAAAACTCACTTATGCCCTTTTGATCACCGCCAGAAAGGTTCGCCATTATTTTCTAGCTCATCCCATTACCATATTGATTGATCAACCTTTAAAATAAATTCTCCAACGACCAGACACCTTGGGAAGACTTCTGAAATGGTCCATCGAGTTGAGTGAATTCCACATCGATTATAGGCCAAGAATGGCGATAAAAGCTCAAGCATTAGCTGATTTTGTGACTGAATCCACGCATGAAGCTACTCCAGAACTAGAGGCAACTCTCCCTGAGCTAGAAGGTCCAAAAGGGGGGATCTCAGATGAGGAGCTCTCCAAATGGACGTTATTTGTAGACGAGTCTTCCAATCAACATGGTTGTGGTGCAGGATTGGTCCTCCAAACCCCATCAGGCGAGCAGGTGGAATACGCCATACGAATTGGATTCAAAGTCACCAATAATGAAGTCGAATATGAAGCTCTCCTTGCCGGACTAAAGGTCGCCACAGGATTGGGAGTAGAATCCATGGACGCCTTTAGTGACTCACGGTTGGTGGTCAACCAAGTCCAGAGGGACTACCTCGCCAAAGATGCTCGGGTGACGACCTATTTAGATGAAGTTAAAAACATGTCCAAGAAGATCAAAAACTTTACCATTCGTCAGATCCCTAGAGAAGAGAATAGAAAGGTTGATGATATTGCCAACCTCGCCTCAACATTTGATTTCATGTCAGACAGAAGTATACCTCTGGAATTCCTATCTAATCCAAGTATTGACATCGCCAAACCTGTCTATCTAACAAAAGCAGACTCAACATGGATGGACGAAATCATCGCCTACCTCCGAAATGGCACATACCAAATGATAAGCTCCAAGCTTGTTGCATTCAATAAAAGGTTTACAAGGTTATGCATTCTTCAAGGAATTTTTTATAAACGATCTTCTTCAGGTCTGCCCCTAAGATGCCTCCGACCTGACAAAGCTGACTACGTAATGAGAGATATTTATGAAGGCATCTGTGAAAATCATTCAAGGGCAAGAGCGCTTGTGAAGAAAGCAATTCGACAAGGCTACTTTTGG
>BRYF01000021.1:10610000-10615000 GCA_030159135.1 Actinidia polygama
AGTGAGATATCATTAGCCTGGAAAGGGAAAAGCGGGAAGTTACATAATAGTTAATTGCTTTCAATAAAAATAAGAATTTACTTGAGTTTTTTTTGCAAGAAAGTGAAAGCATGTTAACGTGCTTATATGGGTTGTATTAGAACTCTAACTTTCTTGCATTTCCCATTGTTTCATGCTACTTCTTCTCATTCCTGCATTTTCCATCACTTTCATCCTATATCAAACACAGCCTAAGGGAAATCTTATAATCCTTCGCTCGGAAAAATCTAGTCGAGGTAAGGACTATAATCAACATTGATGGTTTGCAATTAAAAAGCTTAATCACAATTTTTTAATGAAAAAATATCAATTTTTAGACGTAAATCAATCTGCAGGCCACCTTTCTTAACATGATCCAGTCACACCGACCACATAACATCACTTTTTTTCCCAAATCTCAAATATAAACGATATGCTCAATTCAATATAAATCTAAATAACTAGATCTGAAAACCAAATATATCTGATAAATCAAATTCCAATAACATATATATGACAGATCTAAACATCAAAAGCATAAAAACATTTCCAAATAATCAAAATCCAGTTAACATCAAGTACATACCAACATCCACATCCAAATAAGGGCCAAAACAAACATATATCAACAACAACAAAAAAAGATTAAGACCCAATAGATCTAGAACTGCAATAAATATCAAACTGTAAATTCGAAACATGATTCATATATCTGAGATCTTGGAACAAAACAAGATCATCGCAACAACAATACAGAAAGAGATCCGTGGTCAATTTAAAACGAGAATTGGAAATCGAAATCGAAATCGAAATCGAAATCGAAAAAGTACCTTTGGTGGAGTGAGAAAGAGGAGAGAGAAAGAGATAGTCGGTGAAGAACCGTATCCTATGCCTTCCGTGGTTGTGAACGAAGATTGTAATTGGCCTCGGAAGAATATACGCGGTTTAATTTCACAAATTCCTCCTAAACTATTATCTTTTATTATTTGTATCCATTCGTCTAAAAAGTAAATAATATTAACCTCTTAACTATTTTATTATGTTATTTATACTCCTTTCGTTGTTAATTTATTTAAAATAGTGATGTAAGTACAATCCAATATACGTAAATCAAATGCCCTCAAGTCTAAAATATTTTTATATTTTTATAAAAAATAACTTAACGCTCTATTTAAAGGGTTATGTTTGTTCTCACAATGATTGAATAAACTTGTATATGAAGTATTAACTTATTTTTTATAAAAAAATAATAGTATTTTAGATATAAGAGTATATAATTTAAGATTTCTATCACTATTTTAAATAGATTAATAATGAAAGAGGTATATGTGATACAATTAAATAGTTAAAGGAGTCAATATGATTTATTTTTTAGATGAAAAGATAAAAGTGATAAAAAAACAATAATTTAGGGAATGTTTGTGAAATTAAGTAAATTTAACGAATATATATAGGAATGAGCGAAGAAAGTGGGGAAACCCTGCGCGTGAAGGAAATTAGGCAAACGCAAGATTAATTTAAAAATCATGTCAATTGGACCTTAAATAATTGCCTAGTTTTCATTTGGCCCTAAGATTATAAAATTTTCAATTTAGTCCTTCAATTATATGAATTTTGATTATTTTGGTATTGTATTTACAAAGATTAAATTGGTAAATTTATGGACTAAACTAAGTATTTATAATACTATAGGAGGGGGGTATTGTAATTTATCCAAAAATATATGGAAGGATAAATTAAACTAAGTCCTTGGGATTAGGAAAATTTCCTACAAGCCATAAAAATTTCGCATCCATTTTAAAATCCAAAATTTGGCACTATTTTAGGGTATTTTCATTTATACACCTTTTCATCAATTATTTGTTAGTCATACAAATAAAAAATGATGTTGTCATCTCTTTAACCCTGAAATGATTTTTTTTTAGGATTCAGCTTCTCCACAGTCCAAATTTTGGACTACAAAATGCAGTTCAAGCATTTTAGATCAGTTTTCATGATCCAAAACATTCATATTGTGGACCTCATCGAGAAATTTTATTTTTATAAAAAAATTATACTAATCGGATATAAAACAATAGTCAATTAATATCAATTTATATTAAGAGAAATATGTATAATCATGTATGCCACACTCATTTATTAAGTTATATAATAGTACTAAACATATATTGATTTGTATTCAATAAACATTATAATATTGATATTCGCAATAAAGTCTATAATATGAATAATTTGAGAATCATTAAAATTGGTCCAAAATGCTTGAACTGCACTATACAATCCAATCATATGAACTACGTAAAAGTTGTGTCCTTTTTTTCAATCTCGGATCATCCTTATTTCCACACAAACAACCTACGTTAGTTTTGTTTGCTTTACCTTAACCATGGGAAAGTTGATGTAATTGTTCCTAATTCATGGGTTACGTTATTCTTTTCCTACTTCATTGCATGAAGAATAATTTATCACAAAAAATACTAATAACTTGCATCAATTGAACAATAGCACTTAACAAATGATAAAAATACAGCCAGGTCCCAAAGGTTGTAAATACTTTTCTTCTTCTTCAACCTTTTCCCAACTTCTCTTTTTCTTACCCAACCTCCTCCTATACACCACTGATGCTTCCACCACCAATAGCCATAGCGCACTAATACATATCACTTTGCCACCCCCATGGCTAACAATACCACCGACACCGACCCATCCCATCAACATGGCCACCAACCAACAACTTAAATATAAAGCAGGGTCAGCAAGCATTGTTGCCAAAATGGCAATAGGCATCACTGCATCCATGGCCATCAGCACCACCGCCAACATAGCCATCAGCCAGAACCCACACCTTCCATATATTCCCCTTTGCATGCGTCTAGCTCTATCTCCCTCCTAAAATCCCTCTATATATGTGGGGTTGTGAATGAAAGAATATAAGGAGAGGAAATCGAAAATAGACATCTATGGTGGTTGATCAGCAGTTGACGGTGACAGAAGCTTGCTGGTCCAATTTGCAAGACAGGAACAGTGAAAAAGGGACGCCATAGTTGTCTCGCGACCACTCTCTAATGGTTAAGTTAGTGACCAAAAGTGTGTTTAGATATAGAAAGAGATTATAGCTTAAATGAGCTAGAATTGCATACCTTCAAAAGAAGAAAGGCTGGCACGCACCAGCTGACATGTCAGTGAGCAAGCGGTTGACCTAATCATTCCCCTAAAGCATAGTTGGTACCTAGCCCTTTCATGTCGTCAACATCTTGATCCAGGCGTGCAGGTGTCATAGGAAATTTATCGTGTAAGTTACCCTTTAAGTGCCCTTGGGATCCCCACCGACTGTTGTGCCTCGACCGGCTCCAGCGCTGAGACCTCGCTAAGCTATTTGCTATAGAGCGACATTCCAGCGATGATACTTACCCTAGCTTGGCCGAAACGAGTATTTGATATTTTATTCTCATATAATTGCCCCTCAGCTCGCATTACCGGTCATAGACTGTGAGGTCATGTGAGCAGGTTGCTAATGATTTTTAGTATGGGGAAGCTTGAGCGATGGAGCTCATTTGTGCCTGCAAGCCTTTCCATTCGTTGCCCCTGGTTGTCCTTTCATTGTCCTATAGTGCCACACGCCTACGTCTTCTTTGCTTGTAGCTCGATTCTGGGACGGATACCAAAGCGGTGCACCTACCTTTAGGCACTGTTTGGTGGAAAATCATAGTGACTTGCTTGCCACGCGTCAACATAGTGTTTGTTCGGAGTGAAATTTTGGCACAAAAGCCAAAGCGCCCTAAGGGCCTGTTTGGCAAAAAACTCGTTCCTTGGGCTTTCCTATAAATAGGTGGCCTTCTTCCCACCTCTGTTCACCTTGCATTTTGAAATCATTATGGAGAGAGAAGCTATGAGTGTTCGAGAATTCTGAACCGTTGTTGTCCGACTGCTATTTCCGACGACTTCCTTATTGCCGACGATCATTCCCTTTCCTTTGATGCACCAGTTCCTATTTTCCGCCAAACTCCAGACTATCTTTGTAAGTTTTCTTTTTTGGAAATTTTTCTACAATTGATACATTTACCTTTTTGATTATATCTAGGTCTGCTCGAACTTTACACGTAATACCCTTGATTTTGATTTCTCATTGTCTTGCATCATAATGTTGAAAATGTCAGTTGAAATCTGTAGTGGTTGTCCATTCTCCATTTATGGGCAGCTATTCAGTTTTTTGGGTTCTTAGGGCTTTGGTTTTCCCTTGGATCATTTCCCTTGATGAATGGGTCTAAATTGTACTTGTAGTTGCTAAGTGTAGGCCTCTATTAATTCAGTTGCCCATTAGGGGTGAAATTCTGCTTTCTAGGATTAAGGTTTTGTCCCCTCAAGTTGTTCTTTCACTGAGAGATCTTTGAGCTAGAAGGACGTCTTGAGAGCTGACCCTCGGTAGCATATAAATAAGCCTCGTGGGATAGAGCTCGGAGCTCTAACTCTGCACCAAAATAAAGTCCCCATCTAGGTAGAGCTCGTTCGATTTGAGGTATTTTATCTTTTTCAGAACATGGAACTAAACCGAGCTCGACATTTAGTACATGATGATGTGGCACTAGCGTAATTTAGAAGTGACCATAACATCTCTAACGATGTGTTGATCAAGAGGCCAGACCCCAATAAGGTGGCTGCCATAGTGCAACGAGACGGGGATCACATCTTGGTCCGCACGTGGCTAATCCATTAGGTCAGGCTTTGGTTCCCGATCAGTCTAATGATAAAGGAAGTTATGGTGCGCTGCTAGTTTAATAATTTTTGTCCAGACCATGCTAGAGGTGGATACGTTAATATGGAAGGAAGGATTGGAGTTCGGCAGCTATGACTTATTGCACGTTTACACCATAGTATGCCCAAAATGGGAGCATGCACCAACTTGTCTACTAGCAACCATTATTTAGGCTTTGAAACAACCAACAACCTTGGACGAGGCTGATAATTGAGATCCCATACAAGGA
>BRYF01000021.1:10622500-10627500 GCA_030159135.1 Actinidia polygama
ACCAGCTTTGATCAACGAAAGTTTCGCAATTGCTCGTGATTGCTCGATCAACGAAAGTTTTGTACTCAGCTTCGTTATTTGTTGTTGGAAAATTCAGCCTAAGGCAGTCCTTAAAAACTGTCCTTTTAAGACTTTTCAATACAATGCCAGCACCTACACCTAGGTTATTTTTCACTCCATCAACGTACATTTTCTAGGCCGTGGACTGATCAATTTGTGGTGGTTCCTTGCAAACCTAAGGACCTTCGGGTGCTAACTCAATCATAACTAATGTTCTTGTCGAGCCTTCTTCTTCCCTGTGCGCAAACGTGGGGTAATCCAATTCTGGACTCACAATTCAAGGTGAGAACTCTACAGCAAAATCATCCAAGACCTGGTCTTTGATTGCTGATCTTGGCATAAATTTTATATCAAACTATTCGAACTCAACAACCCATTTGGACATTCACCCGGGCGAGTCCACTTTCATCAACATAGTTTTGAGCGAAAACACACTGTACACTGCGATTGGATGTACTTGAAAATAGTGCATGAGTTTACGCGAAGTAATAACCAAGGCCAGCACTAACTTCTCCAGCGATAGGTATCTTGTTTGGCAATTCGTAAATGTCTTGAAAATGAAGCAGATCGGACACTGCTCTCCATATACCTCCCTTAACAGCACCAAGCTAACAGTGTGTTCAGAGACGACGAGGTAGATGTAGAGTAGTTTCTCCTCATTCGGGGTGGAAAGTAGTAGTGATTTGGTTAGGTATTGTTTAAATTATTGGAGTGCAAGCTCGCACTCTTCATTTCATAAAAAAATTGTTGGACTGCAAACTCGTACTCTTCATTCCATAAAAAAAATATATTTTTGCGAAGAGTTAAAAAAAATGGACGGCATTTATTGGAAGACTAACAAATAAATCGATTAAGTGTTGCCACCATTCCAGTTAGTTTTTGCACCTGTTTCACATTATTGGGCTTATAATGTCATTTATAGCCACAATCTGCTCCAAATTTTCCTCGATCCCTCGCTACAGGACTAAGTGCCCTAGAAATTTACTCGAGCTAACTCCCAAAATGCATTTAGTTGCTTTCAACCTTAGCTTGTGCACTTTCAAGATCTATAACACCTCGGCGAGGTCCTTCAAATGGTTCAGCTCCTTTTTGCTCTTGACCATCATGTCGTCGATGTAGGCATCCATAGTTTTACCCATCATATGCTGAACATCTTGGTGATCATTCGCTTAGATGTGGCTCCATCATTTTTCAACCCAAAGGTGACCTTGTAGCAGAATACGCTGTGGGGGGTCGATAAAGGTAGTTTTTTCTCAATTTGGCTCATGCATTTTTGTTTGATGGTAACCTCGGTATGTGTCTAAGACTCTCATCCGAGCATGGCTAAATGTTAAGCCCACCAACTGATGATAGCACTTGCATCCTTTAATATTTCAATTTCTTCTATCCTCGTATCCACATTTTTTGTTGCGGACCTTCTTCCCTATTTTTTCACTAGACGAGCCTCGGGTATGATGTTCAACTCGTGTTTGATGAGTTGGGTCAATTCCTAGCATCTTTGTATGGAGTCCATGCGAAGACCTCAATGTTTGCTTTTAGGAACACGATGAACTTGATTCTCTCCTGCTTGTTAGGTTTGTACAAATGAGGAAGTAGCGGTCCAAACTTGGGTCATCGAGTTCATAGTGAATAAGGTTCTTCACGACTTTGGCCTCAGGGGTCCTACCAACATCTTCCAAGACTTTGCTTCCCTTTTCCACCTGTTGGACCTCTTTCGTGGCTACCTTGGTGCTAACCGTGGCAAGATAACATTATTTGGCCGTCACTTGGTCCCCATAAAGAGTTTCCTTATCTTTGGGGCGGCAAATTTAATGACTTGGTACAGTGTGGAGGCAACTTCCTTCATCTTGTGTAACCAATCATTATCAACGATTGCGTTGTAGGGGGTGGAATATCAATACCTACAAACTCAGTCTTTAACTCTTGGGAACCAGCTTGGAATTTGAGGGTGTTACGGTTCCTAAGGGCCAGTGAGATTGAGCATTAAAGCCGACTAACGGAGCTCGGGTCGGCTATAAATTAGCCTCAGATAGTTTAAGTTGTTTAAATAAATCATAATATCTCATCTCAACCAAACTGCAAGAGTCCATTAGGATTCACTTTACATTGTAGTTGTGGACCCATAGTTGGATGATTAAAGGATCATTGTGGAGGTGTTAGACCAGCTCAAGATCAGCTTTGGTGAATGGGATGCTCTTGGCTCAGATATGCCCTACCTTTGATGTTTTACCGCTAGATGGACCAAGAGTATCTCGTGCATTTGTTTGACGATGCAAATCGCCTTTCACATCCTATTCTCAAGATCGGGGTGGTTTGGGACCTCATTCATATGAATGGTCCCGAGGGGAAAGTCTTCGTCCAAGGCATCGTCAGCTTCTTCCATGTCTCGATCAAACCTAGGGTTAGGTTTCATCCCACATTTTGTCACAAGGAGTTAGCCCAAGCTTGTAGCTAACAATGGCAAGCTCTTCTGAGCGCTCACTTTCATTGTAAAGCTCCCAATATCTTTTGTTATAGTTGTGGAGCATCTCTTTTTTGCCCTTATTGTGGGTCAGAAGAGAATTTACACCTTTTAGGGCCTTCGTGTTGATAACAAACCAAGCCACGAATAACTTAGAAAGTTATAGGAGGCTTCTAATGGACCCCAGTGGGAGCTTGTCGAACCATTTTAGTTTGAGGTCACCCAAATTCGATGAAAACACATTGCACATGAGTGCGTCGAGATGGTTCCAAATTGCCATCATTTGCCTAAAGTGGCTAATATTGACCTCGGGTCTGATTTTTTGTCGTACATAGTGAACTTGGGGGGGGGATTAACTTCTTTTCTAGAGGTTCTGTCGATATCGGGAGCGAATGAGGTTTATTACCAGTTTTGCTTGCAAATCCACATCTTCTCAACCTCATTTGTCATTGAGGGTATGACGAAGGTCTACGCCGGAGGTGGATCGGCTCAGTGGTACCCTTCTCTTTTTCGTAGCCACGGTTTTGTTGTCAATTAGCTCACGGCCTTAGTGTAGTAAAATTTGGCTTGTTTATCCTTCACCAGCCCTAGGGGCTAACATAATCAGATTATAGGCCATTGAGACCTGTTGCAGCTCTATCACTTCAGCCTGCATGGGTCTAATGGTACTCCTAACTATCCTCTTTGCCACCAGGGCCTTTTCCTAGAGGGACCCTTGACTACCCTCTGATCATTGACCAGTTGTTTATTCCCTTTCTCACTAGTGTCTGGGCATGAGAGTGTTGGCCCAATAGGGAACCCAAAAGGGAGGTGAATTGGATTTTTTAAGTTTAATTGTCAATTAAGATTAATTAAAATTAATCTAATCACAATAATAATAAATCTATTTGTGTTCAATGTAATAAATGGAAATGTAAGGTAAAAACAAGAGTAAGAACGAACACACCAAGATTTATCGAGGTTTGATCATAACGTGTGATCTACGTCCTCCCAAAACTTCCGCAAGATCTTCTTTCACTACTTGCAATCAACTGTTACGATGTAAATAATCTCTCCATTTTTTATGATGACAAAACTTATCAATATATTAATATAAATTTATGCCTTGATGATTATTGTTCATGCAATCGTTCCAAAATAGAGCTCATAGATTGCTCCTCATTTCTTTTGTGCTCAATAACATCATTCATAGTCAATTTTAAGATTAAAAGTTCAACATAACACATGTATCAATACTTATGCTCATTCAAACATGTATCAAAACTCATGCTCATTCAAAACATACATACCAATAATTATATAGCATATTACCAATAGTCATATTTCTATGCATATTTTCTCCCCCTTTTCGTCAAACAATCAAAAAAGGTATGGCAAACCATCAAATAAATGTCAATTCAACAAGTAGGGTTATGACATTGAACCAAATTATAACTATGAAGCCATGAGCTAAAAGATTCAAATACTGCTAATATTGTTCCCCCTTACTTACGGCATGTAAAATCATTAAAAAAATCAAGTAACCATCAAGATATATAGGGCATTGAAGTCACGGTACTCTAAATTATAGACAATCAACAATAGAAGCCACATAGATTATCAACATTTGTAAGATATCAACCATATAAATAATCAACCAAACTATGGTACTCATCTACTATAAATGACCAAACCACCACAATCCTTGAAGCAATGATAATTAAATATAAATCAACATAGATCATCATAGACCAAGAACTCATATAGATAATCAACTGATTCAAACCATGAGTTAAAAAATCCACAATCAAGAAACAAACCACCAAGTCTTGTCCTAAAAGAGTTAGAATTATCCAAATATTACAAAAATAAATTGTTCTAAAGGTAGTTAGTGAGTAGAGGGAGGTGGTGCTGTGTGCGGTGGAGGATCATGGATAGGAGTGGATGGTGAAGGAGTCAGCTCAAGTGCAATTTCCGCGGTATTTGAAAACTTGAATCTTATTTCCCTTCGTCTTAATATGTACTCGTGACCAGTTTTGCGAGGTATAATAGGTAAAGCATCGGTCTCAGTTTCAGACGAGTCTTTGTCACTCTCATTATTTCCTTGATCAGCGCCTTCCTTTTCTTTCTTAGTTTCTTGTTTAGTCCCATTTTCTTTTTGTTCCTCCTCGTCTCCTTGTTCCATTTCCTTCTCGTTTTCCTTGTCCTCCTCTTCTTCCTCTTCACTTTCTTCCTCTTACATGGGGATCTTCCCTTTTCGCACTTCCTTGGTTAGTTCTCTCAATTTTCTTTCAATAAACAGGAGTCGAGTGGCCATATTATAAACTTTTGTATGCAACAGTTGCATTGAATCAATCATTTGAGATATAAGCCCACTCAAATCAATTCTACTACCCTCAAATTCCAGGGTCAACGACCTCTTTGCACTTCCGCTTCTAGATGGACCATTTTCTTTTGAGATACGAGACTCTTCCCTTTTCTTAGTTGGTTTAGGAGTCCA
>BRYF01000021.1:10632500-10635000 GCA_030159135.1 Actinidia polygama
TGCATCTAATTTTTCTTTTCCATTTACACATTTATAGAGTATTGTTTTCAAATATTTAACCTTATCATTTAAGATTTGTCTTTTCTTTAGAGATGCCTTTGAGGAGATATTTTTCTTAGAGATGCCTTATCGTTTAACTTGATTTTTCATCTCATCATTTTTCTTTTAAAAGGGTAGAAACCATATTTTTGAGTAGACTATTTTTAATTTTTACTTAAATTCAATCATTAATTTATCAAATGCATCTTGCAATTTATTGAAGGTAATTTGAGATGAGTTAGAATTGTATACCTCATCTTCATCTTCATGAGCCATGAGACAAAACTTTGCAACTTCTTTAGATTCGATTTCATTTTCGGAGCTGGATTCTTCGTCATCGCTCTATGTCATGGCCGCAATTGCTCTTTTTCATTTTTCTTTCTTTTCTTTCTTCTTAAGTATAGGGCAATGGCCTTCATATGCCTTGACTTCTTGCACTCATAGTATATGATAGTTGCTTCCTTGTTAGGCTTTCCTTTGTCTTCATTTTGTCTACCTCCTCTCCATTTTTTATTCATGAATCGCTTGAATTTTCAAGTGATGAAAGCCATTTCATCATTGTCCTTATCACTTACCGATTCTTCTTCTTCCTTAGTAGTTTTGAATGCCACTATCTTTTTCTTTTTTTCCTTATCCTCTTGAGCATGTTATTTTTGTGTAAGCTCATAGGTCATGAGGGAGTCCAAAAATTCATCAAGAGATAAGATGTTGAGGTCCTTTGCTTATTGAATTGCCGTGACTTTTGCTTCCCACGCCTTTGGTAGAGACCTTAAGATTTTTCTTACCTTCTCATTGTTAGGATAAATCTTTCCAAGAAATTTCAAGCCGTTAATAATATCGGTAAATCTTGTGAACATTTCGGTGATTGTTTTATCCACTTTCATTTTAAATAATTCATAGTTATGAATTAGGATGTTAATTTTAGATTACTTAACTTGACTGGTTCCTTCATGAGTTACTTCTAACATATCCCATATTTCTTTGGCCGATTCACAAGATGAAATTCGATTATATTCATTTAAGTCTAATGCATAATATAATACATTCATAGTCTTAGAGTTTGATTGTAGGATTTTTAGGTCATTTTCATCCCAAATGGATTCGGGTTTGGAAACATCCCTTCCTTCAACTTTTATAGTTGGAATTTTAGGATCATTAGCAATGATTCTCCATAATTCATAATCTACGGATTGAATGTAGATTCTTATTCTATTTTCTCAATAGTTATAATTTGTGTCATTGAAACTAGGTGGTCAGCAAGAGGGTTTCCAAAGTTGAGTGCCATGGATCTCTTCCTAAGATGTTAAGCCTTAATAGTAATACTAGCTCTGATATCAATTGTTGGCCCAATAGGTAACCCAAAAGGGGAGGTGAATTGGGTTTTTCAAGTTTAATTGTCAAATAAGATTAATTAAAATTATTCTAACCACAATAATGCAAATGTAAGGTAAAAACAGGAATAAGAAAGAGTACACCAAGATTTACCGAGGTTTGATCACAATGTGTGATCTACGTCCTCCCAAGAGCTCTGCAAGATCTTCTTCCACTATTTGTATCAACTATTACAATGTGGGGGCTGATTTCCAAGTGCTCAGCTCACTTTTACAATAAGAACTTTATCCCCAAGTTCTTCACGAGGTTTAGTCCAAGACCCTCTCAATCTTTCAAGTGTTTTTATCCAAGTACACTCAAACTTACAAGAATATGAATGAATGAATATATTACAAGTGAAAACAAACTCTCTCAATAGAGTAGATAGAAGTGGAATCACACAATAAATGCTAACTCTTGAAGACAAAAAGAATTTCTCAAGGAATGTTGAAGTTGAAGCTATTTTATGACCAATCAATGTTATAGGATGTGTCTTCTTTTTTGCAAATGCTCTTGAAAACTTGTATTTAATGGCTTGAACGAGCTTTGAACCAGTGGTGGTAGTTGTAGAGAATTAAATGCTGTTTCAAACAACTCTGCATTCAAAAATATTATCGTTAGGTGTTGATACTTTTTTAGGTGTCGACACTTTCAAGCTTTCTTCCTTCAGTTGAAACTCACCGTCTCTAGGTGTCGACACTTCCTATATCAGGTGTCGACACTTGATCATTCGTCTTCAAAGAGTTTGGCCATTGTCCTCAGGTGTCGACACTTCATCTATAGGTGTCGACACTTAGTCATGTGTCTTTAAAGATTTTGGCTATTGTCCGTAGGTATCGATACTTACTCTACTAGGTGTCAACACTTATCATCTAATTTCATGAAGTTTGGCTGCTGATTTCAGGTGTTGACACTTCCTTCCCAGGTGTCGACACATATCATCCATCTTCAAGAAGTTTTTGGCTACTGATCTCAGATGTCGACCATTCTTGTACCAAGTGTCGACACTTATCGCTTGTCTTCAAGAAGTTTGGCTAATGATCTCAGATGTCGACACTTATTCACCAGGTGCCAACACTTGTCTTTCTAG
>BRYF01000021.1:10655000-10657500 GCA_030159135.1 Actinidia polygama
CGAAACTCCCACAGAGTTTGGCTAGCTCTGCGCCTGACCGTTTACTACTGATCTTACCTAGGATATAGCTCGTTCTGATTGCGATGCTTATCTGTTTCAGAACATGGAGTTGAACCAAGCCCAACTTCTAGCACACGACGATGTCGCACTCGCACAGTTTAGAAAGGATCACAAGATCCCGAACGACGTCCTTGTAGAGCAACCCAACCCGAATGAAGTAGCCGCAACGGTGGGAGGACATGGAGATCGCATCCCAGTCCGCACATGGCTGATTCATCAGACCGAACCTCGGTTCCTAATCAATCCAATGTTAAAGGAAATGATAGCTTGTTGTGGCCTCAGCTTCATGCACCTAGGTGTCTATTAACTTCGTGAGGATCATGCTCACAATTGATACCTTGATGCGAAGGGAGAGGTTGTCATTCTCCACCTTAGACCTACTGCATATTTACACCATAGTTGGCTTAAACGAGAGCCCAGCACGAACCTCTTCACAGGCAACCATTATCTTAGGCTAAGGAACAACCAAGAACCCTAGTCTAGGTTGATAACCAAGAATCCAGACAAGGACCTTTATTTGGACGAGTTCGTCTAGATCTCAGGCGACTAGGAGTTCCGTCAAGGTGATGACAGGTTGTGGTCCTTCCCAAGAACCAATGGTAGGATAAATGATGGTAAGTCCTTATCTCGGTCACGCGCACTCACCCTTGACGCACTTAGTTTTCTCTGAATACTTGATTGTAGTCTAACTGGTTGTATGTCGGTTGGTTTGTCTTACAAGTTTCAACAGTCATTATAAGGTTCGCTCTGAACAGTGCAAGGTTGCGATCCGACATGTGAACAATAGTCAAAGAGCCTCGCAATGTAGCGACACTTCTTTAACACGAGCTTGTCTACCACCACACGATCTCTAATTGAGTTTCCCGGCTAGGTTGAGTTGCTCTCCTGCCCCTCCGCATTCATGAGCCTGCGGAACAAGCTTTGTACTCTAGCTCCGAAGACCGATGTCTCAGTCGATACATCGACGAAGCGGTTGCTGAGTTTGCTTGGGAGTTAGAGGAGGAGGAGGAAGCAAGCTCTAGCAGCTCTAGCTTGCTTTAGTTGTCGGGAAGCGAGCTCGTTATTGCTTTAGCAGAGGCAAAAGGTGAAAAGGAGGTAGAAGAGGAGATGGAACATGAAACAGGAGAAGGTGAAGAAGAAGGCAAAGGCAAAGATGATGAAGAAGCATTCCCGAGTGGTAACATGGGCTAGCCTAACCCAATTCTAGTGGTCATCTCGAACAACAAGGCCACCGAACTCGAAGTTGTTAGAGATGAAGTTGAACATTCCTCTATTAGTGGCAAAGGGTGGACTGAAGTTCTGAGGTGGAGATGACACCAAAGCTGATGAAGGTCCGAGACCCCTAACCAATCCAAGAAAAATGAAAGGCCACCCGCTCTTGCCACTACTGCTGAGGCACCGAGCTCGCGCCAAGCCCCGTGTCCCCAAAAGGACACTAACAAGGGAAAGGGAGTTGAAGTGAGCCCTTCCCGCAAATGAAGACTCGGGGTAGTGGCCAACTCGGCTGCTACCTCTCCTCCACTCCCGCCACTGCCCCCGAGCTCTGGGCTCTTGAGAGATCAAGTGACGTGTTATCATTGCTGACACAGCCCAAGAGCATGACACCTGCCTACTATTAGCACAGGTTTTTATGCTTCCCCAGGATGTGGTTGATCTTCACACAGAGGACGGAGTGTCGACGTGCAACCTCACTCTAATGCAACACGTCTAAGTATCCAAGCTCGTTAATTTTACTTTTGTAAATTTGAACACTTAGTGATATTTCTGAACTGAACATCTTTATATTCTGTAGGCCCTCTAGAGGTCGATGGCCAACCTTCAGTGAGAGAAAAAGCATTCTGACGGGCTGAAGAGGGCTCAAAGGAAAGTCGAGACCCTGGACGGGCAGTTGAGGAAAAGAAAAGACGACATAGCAGCTGCTACTGAGGAGCACGTCAACGTTGTTGGAAAGCTCGTTGCAACCCATGCTAAGCTGGACAAAAATCGGGGAGAGGTGTTCGAGCTCCCGCGAGTGGCCCAAGGCCCTGTTTACTAGTTGTGACCGCGGCTGGAACAGGGTTGGGTTGTTCTACATCCGCGATGTAGCCCAAGAGCGATTAGATGATTTTCATAATGGCTGACATGTCTTAAAGAGCTCGGCACGCCCCAAATCATCATACATGGCTAGCAGTGAAGCCCCCAGTGGCTTTCTAGACCTGCCCGAGCCTTACTCTCCCATCCTCCTCTCGGGCTTCGATGAGGAATATGCCAGCCGCTTGCGGAGGAGGATGAAGACGTTGTTGATGGCAGGGCCGAGGTGCCAAAAGTCGAGGCAGAAAAGGAGCAAGAGGCAGGAGTGAAGGCAGCCCGAGCTGAGGGTAATCTTCAGGACAACCCCCGAGATGTAAAGTGCCCTGCAGCATTGTTAGGGGATTGATTCTTATTTTGAAACTTTGTAAAT
>BRYF01000021.1:10660000-10665000 GCA_030159135.1 Actinidia polygama
GACAATCGGATCCATCCAACTCGGTCCCAGCTCAATGTTACTTAGGACATTCTCTGGATGAGTTTCATAGCTGGTGACTGAGATTAGATCGACTGCGATGGTCCGTCCAGTTTCTCCTTCAAATCTGATGCCGAGCCTACCAGTGCATCTGCACGAGAGTTCAGATCCCTCTCCACTTGGTCGATCTTTATTGCTCTTAATTATGTGAGGAGGGTCTTTGCTATTGTCGAGTACTTAGCCATTCTGCTCCCCATGCTTCAAATTAGCCAAACTGGTTGACCCCCAGCTTCGAATCACTTAATATGAGGAGCTCGGGAACCATTAGTTTGCTGGCAGACCCAAGTCCCGCAATATAAGTTTCGTACGCAGCCTCGTTATTTGTTGCAGGAAACTTTAGCCCAAGGCAGTGCTCGAAAACTGCCCTTTGGGGACGTTTCAATACAACATTTCAATACAATTTCCAAGTCATGGAATGATCAATCTGAGGTGGTTCCTTGCGAACCTCAGGACCTTCAGAGATATTCTCGGCCTTAAATGCTTATGCACCTTGAGGTGGTTGAGGTTCCTTGAGAACCTCAAGACCCTCAGGTGCTGGCTAAATCATAATTGATGTTCCTGCCGACCTCTCTCCATCATTGCGTGCAAACTCGAGTAGCCCAGTTCTGGAGTCGTAGTTCGGGGTGAGAATTCTACAACAAAATTAGCCAAAACTTGGCCCTTGATTGCTGCTTTGGAAAGAAATTTGATATTGAATTGTCCGAGCTCGACAGCCCATTTAGACAATCGTCTGGACAAGTTCGCTTTCATTAACATATTTTTGAGCAGAAACTCTATGTACACTACGATTGGATGTGTTTGAAAATATTACATGAGCTTCCGCGTAGTAATAACCATGGCTAGCACCAGTTTCTCCAGTGGCAGGTACCACATTTGGCAATCCGTAAACATCTTGCTAACAAAGTAAATTGGGCAGTACTCTCCATCTAGCTCCCTTAGCAGCACCGATCTAATGGCGTGTTCAGATATGGTGAAGTAGACATAGAACAGTTATCCATCATTTGAGGTGGAGAGAAGTGGTGGCTTGGTTAAATACTGTTTAAACTGTTGGAGTGCAAGTTCGTACTCTTCGTTCCATACAAATTTCGTGTTTTTGCAAAAGACTCAAAAAAAAAGGGCAGCATTTGTCATAAGACTTACTGATGAATCGATTTAAAGTTGTCGCCATTCCGCTTAGCTTTTGCACCTTCGCATTCTTTGGGTTTACAACGTCATTTATTGCCACGATCTGCTCTGGATTCGAATCGATCCCTTACTAAGTGACTAAGCGCCCCAAGAATTTGCCTGAGCTCACTCCAAAGGCGCACTTATCCGCATCCAAGCAAGAGTTATTAAAGGAGAGAGATGCATCGAGGCGCAAAAGCCTGTGGAGCCTCGGGCGCGAGGTGTGAGGGGAGGCGCACGGCTTATCGAAGCGAGGCGCACATTATCGACATAAAAAAATATATATAATATATGTTTGACATATGAAATAAGGCACAATTTATTAAAGTAGCAAATTATAAATGTCTTAAAAAATAAAAACGAAAAAAAACGAAAAAAAAATTAGAAACAAATAGAAAAAAAGAAGTAAAAAACTAGAAAATAGAAAAGTATTGTGCAATAATTTTTTTGTGGGAGAATAAAGAGAGAGAGAGAGAGAAGAGAGAGAAGAGCGGCGCTTAACTCCGTGCAACGGCGACGACGATCAGATCACCCAGGCGAGCAGATATGATATTTGCGACGAGCAGATATGAGTGTCGACGACGAGCATATCTGAGAATCGCACGAGGCGCATGAGGCGCGCACCTCATCAAAGTGGTTGTGCCTCACCCACGTCGGGGCGCCGTGTGCGCGCCTCACTGTGCCTCGCGCTTCAAGGCGCTGAGGCGCGCGCCTCTAACAACACTGGTTCAGTCCCAGCTTATGCTCTTTCAGAATCTCGAACACCTCAACTAGGTCCTTCAAACGGTACAGCTCTTTCTTTTGACCACTATGTCGTCGATGTAGGCAACTATGGTATTCCCCATCAAATTCCCAAACGTCTTGGTGAGCATTCTTTGATATGTGGCTCTAGCATTTGTCAGCCTGAGGGGCATGACCTTGTAACAAAAAATTCTACGAGGGTGATAAAGGCAGTCTTTTCTTAATCTGGGTCGTGCATAGCTATTTGGTGGTAGCCTCTGTAGGTGTCTAAAAAGCTCATCCAGCGTGGCTGGATGTTGAGTCCACCAACTGATCAATCTTTGGCAAGGGGAAGCAGTCCTTCTGACAAGCTTGGTTGAGTGTTAAATCGACACACTCCCCACTTGCCACTCTTTTTCTTCACCACCACTATATTGGACAGTAAGCGCGGGTAAAGAACCTTTGTGATAGCACTTGCCTCCTTTAATTTTTCGACTTCCTTGATCACCGCATCAACATACTCAGTTGCGGAACTCCTTCCCTGCTGCTTCACTAGACGAGCCTCAGGCATGACATTGAGCTTGTGCTTGATGAAGTTTAGGTCAATTCTGGGTATCTTGTATGGAGTCCATGCGAAAACCTCAAAGTTTGCTTTTAGGAACTCGATGAGCTTGATTCTCTCCCGCTCTTTCATGTTTGAACCACCGAGGAAGTAGCAGTCCAAGCTTGGTTCATCGAGTTCATAGCAAATAAGGTCCTCCATGACTTTGGCCTCAGGGGTCTTGCCAACATCCTCCAAGACTTCCCTTTCCTTTTCCACCAGTTGCACCTCTTTCATGGCCGCCTTGGTGCTTAATACAAGGTAGCACTATTTGGCCGCTACTTGGTCTCTATAAAGAGTTTCCTCACTCATAAAGGGCGGCAAATTTGATGACCTGGTGCAGCGTTGAGGCAACTCTCTTCATCCTATGTAATCTATCTCTACCAACGATTGCGTTATATGGGGGGAATATCAAAAACTACGAACTCAGTCTCCAGCTCTAGGGAACCAGCTTGGACTTTTGAGTGTTACGGTTTCCAAGGGCCAGTGAGCTTAAGCATTGAACCCGACTAACGAAGCTCAGGCTAGCTTTAAATCAGCCTCAGGCAGTTTAAGTTGTTTAAAAAGATCGTAATACATCACCTCAATGAACTTCCGGGGTCCACTACGATTCGTTTCAATTCAGAACCATGGACCCGCAGTTGGATGACCAAGGGATAGCTGTGGGTTGTTGGACCCACTCCAGATCAGCCTTGGTACATGTGATGCTTCCTGACTCAAACAAGCCCTGCCTTGGCTTCTTTGCCACTAGTTGGCCCGAAAGTACCTCGTACATTTGCTTGACAATGCGGATCTCCCCTCGGATCCTATTCTCAAGATCGGGGTTAGGCCCCCAATCATGTGAATAGTTTCGAGTGGGAGGTCTTCCCCCACGGCGGCGTCAGTTTCATCTTAGTCGCGGTCAAACCTTGGATTTGGTCTGACCTCGACTTCCTCTACCTTAGTCTTTTCCTAATCAACGAACTATTTCAGGTGCCCAGCTTGAATGAGTTGATACAATAAAGTCTTCAGGACCCTATAGTTTTCTGTTTTGTGCCCTTTTTCCTCGTCGAAGGCATATTTTTACTGCTGATTGCGTTTCTTAGGATCTCATCCCATGGGGGTGGTTGTCTCTAGTACGGCTAGTTTAAAATCCTAGTGAGGAGTTTGTAAATTGGTTCTTTGAAAACCATTTTGATTCGGTGCCTCACCCGTCCTTCACGGTCTTCCGTACTTTCCTTCCGCTTTTTGAATGTACCATCTCCCCTAGAGGATGCCGAAGGTCATTCAGCTTGTCTAACTTCGTCATCCAATCGAGCATACATCTCCACTCGCGCCAGGAGGTCTCGAAGGTTGGCTGAAGGGTTGATCATCAAGTCATTCCACAGTTTCTCACCTGGAGTCATCCCGAGCTTGTTGCTGACAACGGCGAGCTCTTCTGAACATTCCTCAATTTCATTGTACAACTCCAGTACAATTTGCTATAGATACGAAGCATCTCGTTCTTGCCTTTGCGGAGAGTCAGAAGAAAACTTACACCTTTCGGTGCTTTTGGGGTTGATCACGAACTGAGTCACGAATGACTCGAAATAGTTGGAGGAAGCTTCTGATGGACTCTGGTGGAAGCTTCTCGAACCACTTCAGCCTGAGGTCACCCAAGTTCGATGGAAAAACCCTCATATTTGTGCATCGAGATGATTCCAAAGTGCCATCATCTGCCGAAAATGGTTGATATGCGATCTCAAATCCGACTTCTCATATGATGAACTTTATGGGGTTAAACTTCTCCGGAGGTTCCATTCCCTCGATCTCTGGCGTGAATGAAGTTTGGTACCTCGGGAGAATCTGATCCTTTTGAGTGGACTTCGAAGTCCTTGCTCATGATCTGGCCGGGATGGTTGTTCTTGCACCAAGATGGTTCGGCTCGGTGGTACCCTTTGTCTGCCTGATGCCATAGTCTTGTTGTCACTTTGCTTCTCGGGCTCAGTGTAATCAGAATATACTTGCATACCCTTCGAGCCGCCCCGAGGTGGGGGCTTCTCTTCAGACCAACCTCACCTCGGACGACCCCTCCCCAACCCTAGGGGCTGGTATTTTCAAATTGTTGGCCACTAAGACCTACCTCAACTCTGCCACTTCAGCCTCCATGAGTCTCATGGCAATGTCCCGGTTGTCTTCTTCACCGAACCTGCGAAATAGGAACAGTGAGAAAAGCCGGCGAAGCTATCCCGGGATGGTTGTCCAACGGTTAAGGATGGCAATGGAGCGGGGCGGGGCCGTAGGTTGGTATTACCATCCCCGATCCCTGATTATTTTTTTTATCCCCGTCCCAGCCTCGATCCCCAGCGGGAAATTTTTTTTAACCCCCATCCCCGCCCCTAATAGGGACCGGGGATCCCTTCCCCGAATCTGAACCTCGAAATTTCAACCCCCACACCCCTAAATCAACCACAAAATCCTAAATCAACCACAAATCCTG
>BRYF01000021.1:10745000-10747500 GCA_030159135.1 Actinidia polygama
ATTTATGCTTTTTTTGTGAGGAATCTGCACCACACAGTCAGTTACTCAGTCGTGCAAATTCCTCTATGTATGTTTTCGATGATATTTTTCTTTTTGGAAAGACCTTGGGAACAAACCTGGCGAGAGAGTTGTGGGCTCAGATTCCAATGACTGTCGAGGGAGGAAGTGATGTTGAAGCCGGCAGAGTAATAATTCTCCATGCCGGAGATGCCGGACTTGAGGACATGGCATACCTCCCAGAGCTTGGAGCTTTCATCCATGTACTCATCAAGCCACTTTTCGCCCACGGGCAAGTGAAGTTTTTGGACAAGAAGAGTCAATTGGATATGGAATGATCTGAGAAGAAATAGGGCTCTTTGGAGGAATTGAATTGACATGAAGTTGTTGGAAAGGAAAAACCGTTCGAGATCATCGATTCCCCGGTTTAGGAACGAGTAGAAGCCATTGACTGAGTTGGTGGAAGAAGGATCCATCATGAGAGAGAGAGAGGGGGGGGGGGGGGGGAGGGGGAATAAGAGTTGAGGGAGGGGAAAAAGGTTATAAAAGGGAGAGAGAGATTTAAAATTGAGGGAAGAAGGAGAGAGAGAGGGAATGGAAGGAGGGAATTTGTCTTAGAAGCTCAGGTTTCTAAAATTGAAAAGGATTGTTGGGAGCAATGATGGGTGTTTCCTATACAGGGGAAAGGATGATTGGTAATCTGCCATTTTCATTGTTAAAGGGGCAGAAAAAGAAAGAGAAAGAGAAAGAGAAAGAGAAAAAAGAGAGAGAAAAAGAAGAGAGAGAGAGAGAGAGAGAGAGAGAGAGCAGGAAAACCAAAAAAACATGAAATTTTCTTTAGCTAGCTTGGCTCCCTTCCAACTTCCTCCTTTTCTTTTTGTGCTTCCTTTGTCCTACACCACTTTAAGGAGAATTGCTCACATATAATACAAAAGTGTGTATATAATAGGAGAGAGAGAGAGAGAGAGAGAGAGAGAGAGAAAGAGAGAGGCAAGTGGTGTGTTCTAAATCTTGCTGGCATTGGTCTATGATGTTATAGATTGAGTACATCGAGATGTAAAAAGTTTGACTACATTGACTGGGATTGTGCTCCAACTACTTAAAATTCGTCCATTTGGAAATGAGTTCCTTCTTTTGATTTGAGTGCTCTTTGGCTTCTTCTTCGGATATAAATTTCCCAGTCAGTCCCTCTAGCTTAGGCAAAGTTTTATTTTTGTTATGTAGTTCTAATTTGAACAATTAGAACGCTGAAAATTTTCAATCAATTTCATTGTGGCCCCTCCAACCAAATCAATTAAAAATTCTATGCAATTTATATCAGGATTTTTAACTAATTTGGATAGAGGAACCACAATGAAATTGATTGAAAACAGGGGTGTAATTGTTCAGATTAAAATTATAGAGATCAAAGTGAAACTTTATCTAAACTACAGGAACTAATGGTAAAATTTGGCCGCCTTCTTTCCTCTTTTTCTTCCTCGAGCAACTGAATTGCCCCCCCCCCCCCCCCCCCCTATTGAAACTTGTGGGATTTTGTTCTTCCTACATATTTTTACTGTGATTTTTGGTTCTTTGATTTTGTAAAAGGAAGATGGAATGATAGGGTTCTTTGTATTTGTTTTCTACCATTCTACTATGCAAGATCAATTCTTTTTAGTACACCACCCAAACAATCCTATATAAGCTTTTCTACTATGTATATGTATGATTCTTTTGTTTGACCTCACAATGACACCAACCCACATGATATTTGATGAAGACCATTTTATTGGTGGGTCTTATAGCACCATCAATAATTATCTTCTAGCTCCAATTTTGTGCAAAAAAAAAAACATCCTTAAAAAGAAAATATCATCTTATGGGGTCTTCATTGCTTATTTGCTTAATGCTTTTAGTATGGTTTTATGGTGGGATTTAGGAAGAGGAAAAATGTACAAAGGTAAAGAAAAAAGATAATAAATTGAAAAAGCATAATATATTATTTGGTTCTTTACTGTTTTCACTTCTCTTGATAAATTCCTTTACGAATCCTTAATCTTGTTTATATGTCAAATATAGCTGATGCTCAAACAATGATCAGTTCACTCACTAAGTCTGTAGAATATATGTCAAAGATTTACAAAGACAATTGTGGAGAGAAAAGAGAAGAACGAGAAAAGGATTAAATCTAAATTGTTGATCCATCAACTTTTTTCTTCCTTTTCATACACTAAATTCCTTAATCCAAGCACAATCTAAGGGTTTCTAATCGGACGACAATGGAATGTTACAAGTTGCAAGGCCTATTTTCCTTGATGGTCTTGAGGAGCATGTAATCTATTCTTCTTTTGCATTTAATATATATATATATATATATATATATATATATATATATATAATGTTAAAATATGAATACATGTCATTAACTATTTTTTCTAGATGGGGAATGAGGGGACCATATAATCTATATTATAAATCACAACTACGTTTGAATTCTAAATCTATCTCTCGCTATCTATGATTT
>BRYF01000021.1:10762500-10765000 GCA_030159135.1 Actinidia polygama
TGTGTGTCACCATACAGTATACAGAGCTGTGTCTAAATATTCAGCCTTTACATACATCCATAAGTCCAACACTTAATTTTACATACATCATATGGCCAATAATTACATGGCATAAATTCTAATTTGTCATCATAAGTACGAAGGGTCTCTTGGCCACAAAAACTAAGTATACTTGCTATCTTCTTCTTAGGGCTCTTCGGCTTGACTTCCTGGAAAAATGGATTTTTGAAAATATAAGCTAAAGCTTAGTGAATAACAACAGATGCATGAACGTAAAATACCATGGATCACTTTCATATCATATATAGCATAGCATAGCGTAAGCAATGTGAGTATCGTATAATATTTCTTAAACATTTAAGTTTCATAAACATGGCATCACATGCTTTCATAAACATAAATAGCATATCATAAAACATAACAACCCGGCATGACATGATGACCATATAGGTCGGGTGGCTCTATTGGCTGAGATATCCCTTTTTGTAGATGGCTTTATTTCACGTCCTCCCATCTACCCTTTAGGACTGGCTGACTTTGTTTAATTCCCGTCAGTGAGGACCCCGAGTGTCACATGCATATAATTTGAACATACTTGTTTTCGTATAAATCGAGCATCCATGGGTTTTCATACATAACATAAACATTTGCAAGACATGGCATTTACATTGCAAATACATTTGATGCATTGAAAGCATGGAAAACATATGTACATACATAATATACTTTGAAAACGTTTTAAAAATACATAATTTTGTTCATAGTATCGTGTTACTCACCTGGGATTCCTTGGTTAGGTTCTACGCTCGGCGTTCCTACATATAAGGGAAGGAATTATCACTCTTATGTACAATAATAATTAATCGGCATAATGTAAACTTTTGATTAAACCTAGGTATTATCGTTCTAGGTCCAACCCTCTTGGACATGTACTTAAAGTCTCCAAATGTTAGCCCGATTGGCCTGTCACACTATGGTTGTAATTATGAAGTTTTAAGAAAAAAGGTCAAATCTGCCTAATTTCTGGCCTGGCGTTCGAATGCTCAAAAGTGTTCTACCAATGGCGTTCGAACGCTTGGACGTTCGAACGCTGTTCTTGGGCGTTCGAACGCTCCATGCGTTCAGTGATATGAACAGTGACTGGTTCTTGAAAAGTTTTACTAAAGTCAATCCAAACTTTCCCATTTCTTTCCTAATGTCCCAAGGCATGGAGATTCGCTCTTAAGGACTATAATATCCAAAAATGGGGGTAAACTAACCATTCAATCCTAAGGGATCTAGGATTCAAATTTTCTAAAACCCTAAATCATACATATAAATATATATTCATGGATTGTGAGTTTATACCTTTGAAATTGGCTTCTTGTAGCTTCTTTGAGCTTTACTATGGCTTCTATTTGCCTTGATCCTCTTCCTTCTTCCTTTTCTTTCCTTCTTTCTCTTCCTTATCTCTCTTTTCTCTCTTCTCTCTCTCTCGACCGTGTGTGTGTGTGAGTTGGAAGAGTAAGTGTGTATATATGTGTATATGTGTGGCTGTGAAAAGCTGAGTTGGGAATGATCCCGTGTGGTTTTCCCCATTTTAATTTCGTGTTCCCTTTTTCATCTTTCAGTTTTTACGGTGGACGTTCGAACGCTCCTTTTTGGCGTTCGAACGCTCAGAAGGATTCTGGGCTCTGGCGTTCGAACCCTCTTGCTTACAGTTCGAAACATGCGAGACTTGAAATTTGGGTTTTTGGCCTTACCGTTCGAACGCTCCAAATGTGCTGTCAATGGGCGTTCGAACGCCTAGGAAAAATGCTCGACCGTTCGAACGCTCATCCTGGCGTTCGAACGCTAAGAAGGATCCTGGGCAGAATTTATAAGTTTAGGACTTTTGAATATTGGCTAACCTAAATTGGTTCTTTTGGACCCTTAAACTTATATTACTCCCTCTAATTATTATACACGTCATAATATACGTAATTAATGGGACTTACGAATGTGGGGTGTTACATTGCAAGCTGTAGCAACATGGGTAGCTAGCAGGCACTGCGGCTGGGCATTTTTGTGTGGTAAAAAAATTAGGGTTGTAGCGACTCGGGTTTAAACCTTGATTTTCTCATGATCGTCAATGTATATCGAACCCCCTCTCTTGATCACGTTATAGGATTACATGACTGAAGATCTGAAATAGAAAAAAATTAAAAATCTAGCTTCCGCTGCGAGGATGCAATCCCTTCAATTGGTATCAGAGTCATGCCATGTTAATCCATCAACGTTGATGATAAAAAGAGTTTTTATTATCATGTTATTCATGGATCATCAATTAAACAAGAATTGTTATTCACGTATGTTGATTGTGTCAAGTTATATTAGCAATAATTTAGATCCAATAATTTATTGTATAAAACTGAGGGTCGATTCTAAAATATTTTTAAAAAATCTTGAAAAAGGGTTTCGATATGTGTTCTAGGTCAATAATAATTGAGTCTCAATTTTTTTAATATACATGGTATTTGTT
>BRYF01000021.1:10840000-10842500 GCA_030159135.1 Actinidia polygama
AAAATCAATTTAGAGCACTTTTGTAAAGATCCGAAACTCAACCTAAGCTCTAGGGTTAGGCTTTTGAACTTTAGTCGACTGGGTGGGTTGGTTGGTGATGAACAAAGGCTTGGGTGAGGTCAATTGGCACTGTTGAAGGCTGGGATGAGGTCAATTGGTCAATTGGCACTGTTGAAGGTCGATTGGTAACGGCTGATGGTGGTTGATGGCTACGAAAGCAACAATCGATTCGTCTCTAATACCAAATTTGATGACGCGCAAAAATCAATCTAAGCAATAGCAATGAATAAATACAGAAATACAGAAATAAAGAAGGGGAGGGAGAGGTTTGACTTCACACCAGAATCTCAGAAGAAAGAGGGTAGAAACTATTTTTTTTTCATTCTTCATCATCTGCTTCAAAAAGTAAAGTTGCAACCATATTTATAGCCTAAAGACTCATAATTCTATTAAGACTAGGACTTGGATATTTGGTAACTAATTAAATTCTAAACCAACTAGGAATAGAACTCCTAACTCGACTATTTAGTTAATAATAAAAATAAATCTAGCAAAACAAAATACTAAAATAGTCTTTGTCTACTTAAGCTATTAAACCTATGACCATACTAAATAAAAAACAAATAAAAATATTCCAAAATTGAATCCCCACGATGCCCAACATGAGGTTCATATAAATTTCAAATTTGCCATTTTTCTTCTTTCCATGATCTTCATCAGCAGGTCAAAAGGTAATACCAAAAATTGTTCTCCCTCTCCCCTTGGCAGTGAATGTTAGTTTGAAGAGGTCATTGCTAAGCCAATATGTTTAGCAGTTAGACGTGCTCAAACTCACTGCACCATGACCCAATGTGATCGCTGATCCCATTGATTATGGTAAATTACATTGAGTAGAGAATTCTCATGACCACGTGTGCATGTGTTGACACAAGTTCATCTGAACCAGACTACATACTTTATATATTGGCTAATCTCATCAAGCATCCATCTATGATCATCTCCAATTCTTGTATTTTAAAAGTCTTTAAGTCTCTGAAAAATAACCAAAGGTTGCAGAAAGAAATATTATGATTGAGGAGTCTTACTTATTGCTTGAATTGGCCATAATTTGATGAAGGTATTCATAATGCCCACAACTATCGCCAGGGTGAATTTTCTGGGTTGACTTCTCCCCTTTTGACAATAAAGTTCCAAACAACAAATGTAATCCCAAGCTATACTCTCTTTGAACTTCAAATGGTCAGGTTGATGTTACAGCGAAGATGAACTTCCATAGATGTAACAAAAATGGGTATTTAAAACCACACGCGCAAACGCACACACAAAAATGGGTATTTAAAACCAAAGCAAAGTTAATAACTAAAATGGGGCATACCCTAGGCACCAGAAAATGACTTCGCAAGCTCAAAAAGAACCTGATCTTCACTCTGCTACAACATAACTACTACCCTGGGATCAAAAGAACATAGACATAGTTTTCAGGGTCGAATCATTCTATGGGTTACTAAAATGATGAATTATGTCCTACTCATGCAAACAAACAGATTATCGCTTCATTAAGTAGTTGACAGTTAACTCCAAAGAAAGTGGAGAGAGAGAGAGAGAGAGCAAAGTCAACACAAAATGCTCTAAAAGCATTACTCGTCATATTTTGAGATCTAGCATCATCCCACTCCCTATTCAAACTATTGTATTTGTGAATTTAGGGAAATTTTGAAAAACTGCACTGATCTAAATATTAAATAGAGAGTGAAACATACCTCAACAAACTTATTGAGCTACTGTAGCAATTCTATATTATATCAAGCCTCTTTTGAGGCTGATGGAAAGTGATTCTCAAGTAGATAGGGTGATGTGGATGCTCCATATTCCATATTTCAATTTTCAACACAATATGCACAGTTTACAAAATAAAAAAATAAAAAATCGACATCAACGAAAAAAGATATAGGCATTGCCATGAACAGCACTCTGATCAATAAAAGGGCTGCTGAAAACTAATTACCGAAAAGAGCAGTACATACATAAAAAATGGAGAGAGAGAGAGAGAGAGTACTTGGGAAGTAGAATTATGGACGATGAGAGATTTGGAAGAACGCCTGTAATTGATGTTACTGAATGGGGACGAATTGGATAGATGAAACCCTCTATCGTTGCTGAGGAGGAGGTGGGGTTGACGAGCTACTAGGGTTTTGAATTGTCGGGTTTTAGAGGCCTCGTTTGATAAGTGTGATAGGATTGGGAGGATTAGTAATGAGGTGGGATTAGGATTGGGATTGGTAATGAGTAGGGATTAGTAATGAGGGCAATAGTACGACGGGGGTGTTTGGTTTGCACGGGATTAGACAGTGGGATTAGTAAATATTAAGGGTAATGTGATCAATAGTGTCCAAAAATTTATAAAAAAATTTTATGAAATTTTATATTTACCCTTTAATTACATAAATATACAAATATAAAAAATAATTTTGTCAATTTGAGCCCACGAAGTAGGGTGGTA
>BRYF01000021.1:10865000-10870000 GCA_030159135.1 Actinidia polygama
ATTTTCCAGTGACTTGATTGACCACCAGCTTTGAGTCACTAAAAAATATGGAGCTCGGGAACTTTTAGCTTGCTAGAAAACCGAAGTCCCTTCATAAAAGCTTTATAATCAGCCTCGTTGTTTGTTATGGGGAAATTCTGCTTAAGGTAGTGCTCAAAAATTGCCCCTTCAGGACTTTTTAGAACAATGCCTGCCCTTGTCCCTCTAATGTTTTTTACTCCATCAATGTACATTTTCCACACTACGGAATGATTGATTTGAGGTGGTTCCTTATGAACCTCAAGACCCTTAGTGATTTTCTTAGTCGTGGATTCCTCTACGACTTAAGGTGGTTCCTTGCGAACCTCGGGAACCTCAGGTGCTGGCTCATCGAAGATGATATTCCTACCGAGCTCCCCTCCTTATTATGTGCAGAGGTAGGGAAATCTAGTTTTGGACTCACATTGAGCACTCCAAGATGAATCAGCTAAGGCTTTGCCTTTGATTACTACTCTCAGCAAAAATTTTATGTCAAAATGTCCAAGCTTGGCAACCCATTTGGACAATCGTCCGGACAAGTCTGCTTTTATCAAAATATTTTTAAGTCAAAACTTGGTATCCATTACAATATGATGTGCTTGAAAATAGTGCATGAGTTTCTGCGAAGTAATAATGAAATCCAACACCAACTTTTGTAAATCTGTAAAAGTTTTGCTCACGAAGTAGTTTGGGCATTGCTCTCCATCTACCTCCCTTAGTAGCATCGAGCTAATGAGAGAAGTTCTCCCTCATTTGGGTTAAAAAAAAGTGGTAGTTCAGTTAGATACTGCTTGAATTGTTGGAGTGCTTGTTCGCACTTCTTATGCCATAAAAATTTTGTATTTTTACGAAGGAGTTGAAAAAATAGACGTCATTTGTCAAAAGACTTACTAATAAAAAGGTTAAGTGTTGCTGCCTTTCGTTATCCTTGGGCTGATAAGATCATTCATGGGCGAGATCTTTTCTGGGTTAGTCTCAATCTCTCGCCGAGTTACCAAGTGTTCTAGGAATTTTCCCGAGCTCACTCCAAAGCCACACTTGGTTGCGTTCAACCTTAGCTTGTGTTCCTTAAGGATCGCGAACACCTCGGCATCACTTTTGACCACCATGTCATCAATGTAAGCATCCATGGTTTTACTCATCAATGGCTTGGACATCTTTGTGATTATGTATTGGTAGGTGATCCCGACATTTTTAAGTCCAAAGGGTATGACCTTGTAGCCGAATATACCATGGGGGGTGATAATGGCAATCTAGTGGTAACCTCGGTATGCACCCAAGAAACTCAGCTGGGCATGACCCAAGGTAGAGTCCACTAGCTGATCGATCTTGGGCAAAGGAAAGCAATCTTTCGGACAAGTTTAATTGAGGCTTGTGAAATCAATGCATACTCTCCATTTGCTTGTTTTCTTCTTTACCACAACTGTATTGGATAATCAGTTGGGGTAAATGACCTCGATTATGGCACTTGCAACTTTCAGCTTCTCGACTTCCTCTATTACCGCATCTACATGTTCAGTTGTAGACCTCCGTCACTGCTACTTAATTGGATGGGCCTTGAGAATGATGTTGAGTTTGTGCTTGATAAAGTTTGGGTCAATCTTGGGCATCTCGTATGGAGTCCATGCAAAGAACTTGATGTTAGTTGTTAAGAACTCAATGAGCTCGATTCTCTCTCATTCCATTAGATGTGAACCGATGAGGAAGAAGTGGTCTAAGCTTGGCTTATCGAGGTCATAACGCATGAGATCCTCCACGAATTTGGCCGTAGGAGTCCTACCAACATCTTTCAGGACTTCCCGTTCCTTTTAGACCAACTGCACCTCTTTTATTGTTACCTTAGTGAAAACCATGGCAAGATAACACTTTTAGGTGCCACTTGGTCTCCATAAAGGGTTTTATCGCCTCGAGGATGGAAAATTTGATAACTTGGTGTAGCGTGGATGCAACTCCCTTCATCAACCCCACACAACCAGTTGCACAAATGGTTCCCATGCCTTATCCTACACAACCGACATCACATCCAACACAATACCAACTTCTGCATAAGAGGAATGAGGATTATGAGCTATACACTAAAGTCACAAATTTGGAACAACAAATAGAGAAGATGAACTCTTTGCTTAAAAATTTTATAATGGCACGATAGACACAAGAGCAATTCCACGCTCAACCCCAACAAAACCCTAAGCCTACAAATTATATTGAAGAAACACATGAGCAAGTACAAGCTATCACAATCCTTAGGAATGAACAAGTTCTTGAAGGACTTGTGTACTGTTAAAAGGAAGTTGCATGTCAAAGAGATGGCAATGATGAATGGAAGTCAAAGTGCGATACTTCAATGTAAATATGTGCTGAAATATAAGGACCCCGGTTGTCCTATAATTTCGTGTATAATAAGGGATTATAGGATTGATTGAGCACTTCTTAACATAGGTTCTATCGTGAATCTTCTTCCATATTCTATTTATAAAGAACTAGGTCTAAGATAACTTAAGTCGACAAGTGTTACACTCGAGTTAGCCGATCGATTTGTTAAGGTTCCTAGAGGTATTATAGAGGATGTGCTCATTCAAGTTGATACATTTTACTATCCGGTGGATTTTATTATTTTAGATACCCAACCTGTAGAGTCCGAGTCATCTAAGCGTCATTTCCTATCATCTTAGGATGACCCTTCCTAACAACTGCAAATGCTATTATTCATTGTAGGAATGTGTTGCTTAAGCTTTAATTCGGTAATATAACCTTATATCCTAACATTTTCACGGTGGGTAAGTGTATTCGCTCCCAGAAGTGAATTCCTTACCGCAAGTGTATGGGTCGTGAAGTAATAATAAAAACTCAAAGTACGAGTATCGATCCCACGAGGAGCAGTGCCAAGATAAACACAAGGCAACTAAAATACTACAATTCAATCCTAACTTAACCCTAACTTATACTTCTAAAAAGAAAAAATAAAAATTTTTGTATTTGGTTTTACTGGATTTAAAATTAAATCTAAATTACAAAAGCAATTAAAATTAATTTAAACTTTATAATAAAAACGACTCAGAATTAATTGATCCAATCAATCGAGTTTCTCGGAATTCCAATGGAGGCTTCATATAACTTAAACCCTTCGACTACGTCGTGAGTCTCAAATTTGAAAGATTTAACTTTTAAAATCAATTGTTCTTTCAATCTACAACTTCTAAACTAAATCTAATTATTATAATCATGGTCGTGCATCATCGATTCATGCAACACATATATTAAACTCAACTCATGCATAAACGTTACAAGACAACGTATATACTAAGTATGGCGTTCACGCATAAGCGTTACCGAACATAATAGGATGCATAGGTTTTCGAAAGTATCTAGAATAGAGAAGAAGAAGAATAAAAATCAAGAAGATCTAACGGTAAAATCAAAATTACCTCCATTGTTCATTCTCGATCCCCAATCGATTTTCACAATCGATCCCGAGTTGAGAAAATTAGCCACTCATGGCCATAAAAAATAAATAATTAAGTATTAAAAACATTCTGAAATGTTTAATCTAAAAACCGAATAAATAAAATTAAAGAACTTAAATTAATGGTAAAAGAATTTTAAAAAAATGCTAGTAATTGGACAAAAATATAAATTGAATAGATCGAAAGTTGAATTTAATGTAATTGATTACAAAAATATTAAAAACTATGAATCTCTAAGCTAGAAAGTTGTAAAAA
The DNA here is from genome assembly GCA_030159135.1 of Actinidia polygama. Lineage (NCBI taxonomy): Eukaryota > Viridiplantae > Streptophyta > Magnoliopsida > Ericales > Actinidiaceae > Actinidia > Actinidia polygama. The sequence goes on from BRYF01000021.1 coordinate 10,868,738, forward strand.
CCTTAAAATATAACATGTCCCATTCATAAAATCGTAAGAAATTATATATAGATAACATAAATCGAGTCCTAGTAGAATTAGGAGTCATTGCCTAGTTTTTCTCTTAGTGTTCGAACGCTAATACGGGCGTTTGAATGCCAAGGCCAATTTTCTTTCCCAACGTTCAAACTCCCTGTTCTGCCTTAGTTCTGGCGTTCAAACGCCACATCCAAAATCTTTTTTTCATCTCTCTGTGCATTCGAACAGTGCATAGAGGTGTTCAAACCCTAAGACTAAAGTCCCATTTTTTTCAAATTTTCAAGCCTTTATGCGTTGCAACGCTGTACAGAGGTGTTCGAACCATAAAATCCTTTTTTTCCTCTCAACATTCAAATGCTGATTCCCTGTGCATTTTTGGCGTTCGAACAGTCAGGCTATTTTCCTGATTTTTGGTCGGCGTTCAAAATTTGACTCATGCCTAATTATGGCATTCAAATGCTTTGACGTGACTTTGACGTGACTTTGTTGCGATGCTTGTTAAACGTGACTTTTTATAATTTTGTGGGATCTTTCCAACAACGCACCTTTCATTCCATTTTGAGTTGCGAATAAAAACTTTCACAATTTCTAGCAATAGTCCTCGATAGGCGTGCCTGCACTCCAGATCACTTTTATGGCTCCAAATCCTCTTTTTTATCAAAATTTATCTATAATGAATGCAAACACGACTTTCAGTTCAAAACACGATATAAAGGCATAATTAACCTAATCTAGGGCCAACTTAAATCGATTTAGTGGCACTTAGACTGCACTTATGTAGTCCAATCATTATGTAGTCCAATCACACACTCCAACTAACCTTTTTCTAGTCTCTAGTAAAACTAAGAAGAAAAAAACATAATCTCTCATTTTGTAAGAATCTCGAATGCATTTAGCGTATTCATCAAGCCATTAAACGCCTAGGTTACCCCTAATGGACGAGTGGTGTCTCGTGAAAACTTCTAGTGATGATACCCACAAACATCACATCATACAATGTATCGAAAATAGTTTAACAATAGTTTCTCAACATAATACAATGCAAGCATTTCAAATCAAATCAATCATGCCAAACAACTTACAAAACTATCAAGTGTAATATAAACGAGAGATTCAAGTGTAATAGTGAAGTTGTATTTCCCAAAGATCAACCATTATGCGTCCCATAACAACAACCGACACCCTCGATTCAAAACTCACAAGTCATACACTCTCAAAGATTTATGCAATTCTAGATACTTGAGG
>BRYF01000021.1:10947500-10957500 GCA_030159135.1 Actinidia polygama
TGAGCCATAAAAGCACGCATTTCCATCTCAAATCCCTCAAATTCAGTCATCAAAGATTTTTTTGCGCTTTCACTCTCTAAGGGCTCTTTTCCTTTCGAAGTACTCTCCTACTCCTTTTTCTTTGTAGATTTTGGGGTCCATTTGTTATCTTTCATCTCATACCTCATTCGCTTCAAGGTTTTCTCGTTATACTCGTTGATAACAGCCTTAGGGACCCATTTGTTCTCATCATTTAAATCAATCTTGAAATACTTGAATACTTTTGTCAAAAACATTCCATAGGACAGACTAATTTTATGCATCGTAGCCCTATACATATGATCTAGAATAAACATGGGCAAATCAATCATAGCATTAGTCATATATGCCCAGAGAAAAAATAACTCCCTATCAAACATCTATAATACAAATCACAATTCACTTTGAATTCTAAATCTATTACTCGCTATTTACGACTGAAATTCATTTGAGTTAATCCAACAGTTGAGATTTCACCTGAGATTAGTTTTCTCCCTAAAACTATCACATTCTTATCCAATGGCTGAGATTGGTTTGATTTTAAACACACAGTCAATATTGATTTTAGAAAACCCCTCCCTCACACGTTACCCCTATCTCTATCTATGTCAACTCTCTCTCACACACCACACCTACTCTGAGGATTACGACTCAAGAAGGGAGATGGGATGTTTCATCACAGTCCCTCTCTGCTCCATCACAACCTCTCTCTGCACCATCAACCTCTCCTTCTCTCATCCGATTTCAAAACGCAACCCTTGAAGAAACGAAACTCCTTTTGATTTTGGTTACTGAGAATTGTTTGTGTATATAGTTGGTTACACTCATTTAGTTAGGTAATTTCAACCATTTCTTTTCTTTCTTCTGTGCTTTGATTTTAACCAATTATTCATTTAATTGTGCAAATTTAGGTTTTTTGCTTGCTATTTGGTTCTTGAGAAATTTGCTTGTGAAAATAAAAATTGGGGAACAGACTAGACCGGAAAATTGGACCAGACCAAGGGTTAAGGATTGCAAAATTTGATTCGGTCCAATTTAGGTTTAGAGTTTTAAAAAAATTGATTTTTCGGTCCGATTTTTTATCCGAACTGAACTAGACCGGTTGGGGTTATAAATATTATTTTTTTTAATATTTATGTGGTATACCTATCAGACTATTATCATATACTGATCTGAGAGACTAAAACTATAAACGCTCTGTGACCTTCATTTCTCTTTGCGATATACGCTCGAGTCCTCAACCTCGACGACTCTTAGTGCTTTCACTATATGCACAAGGCAATCTTCTCTCTCCCTTAGTTTCTCTCATAGAGTGACAGACTCTCGTACAGTCTCTCTCTGCGACTTTCATCTCTCCCACAATTGTTTTTTGTGTTTTAATGTTTTTTTAAGGCTACACAATTGGATTTTGTTAACTTTCTACTTTTTTTGTGGGTGGTGGCGGTGGTGGGTGGGAGGGGGGGGGGGGGAAATATCGCCCTAAAAGTCAAGAAGTCAAAACTAAACCGGTGCAATCGTCCGATTTCGGTTTACAAATTTTTCAAACCAGAAAATGGGTTCGATCCCATGAATTATACCAAACCAAACCGAAATAGACCTATTACACCCCTAGGGATTGGGTGTTTTTACCTTAGTTTAACTATTTCATCACTTAACTTTGAAGAGTAATTTCTAATTCATCCCTTTATCTGTTTTGAACAAACGTTATATGGTTTCGAAGACCATATTATGAAGATTACAACTCTATTTTGTTTTATCAAAAAATATGATCGAATGCCTAATTTATTTTGGCTCAAAGTTGCCAAAAAAATAATGTTCAAAACTCAAAAGTTTTCAACAATTTTGTAGTAGGTCGTCCGATTAATCTAAAATACAATTATAAAGAGTAATGTCTGTTAAGTTATTTTTTTTATTGTAAAATAATCTCAGTGTTGTTATCTAATTAACAACTCATAAATCTAGGATCTTGAACTATCATAATTTTCACATATAAATTATAAGCAAAAATAAATAATTAATAACAGTGTACTCAAATCTATTATTGCAAATCTGCGTAGATTCAATAATTAATTGAGAGAAGTAATCAATTTTCAGTTTTGGTGGAAAAAAAATTCTCCGTTGACGATTCACACTATCAGTAATAAAACTGTAAATATTAAGTTTTACATTTATTGTTTGTTTTGTGATTGTTCTTATTGCTCTATTTTATTTTTTTTGTAGTATTGATTCTTTGATTGTGATATTGGGTAATAGAGAGTTTTCTAATCACTTAGTTTTGTAAGTGTTATTGGTTCTCTATTTTCTTTGATTCGTAAAACGATAGTTGGCCCCTGTATTCGCATAAGGCACGAGAGAAATCGCCATATGTCAACTTCCAAGTTTACGAAAAAGCATGAACATGCCTACTCTATACTAAAAGAATATATAATAGGCAAAATCAACAAGGAGAGAATATTTTTAAGCCATTTACTACATGAACCGTAGATTCACATATTTGTATTTTATCTTCACGATATTAACGGTTTCTTTGTTTTGTTATGGTTTCTAGAGTCATTGGTTCCATTTTTTCCTACTCATTCAAACAGCATTTTCAATGTAATATATTTAGTATATATCTACGTCCTTATTCATTTTCAAATTGTTGGTTAGGTTAATTGCATCCAAAAACAAACAGACATGTTAAGAAATAGAAAATTATGGAGTAATATAATAACGGGTTATATACGCTTTGTCCCCTTAAAGTATTGACCAATTTTTATTTTAATCCTTAACCAAATAATTTTATCACTTTAGTCCTTTAACTCTTGAATTGGTTGAAATTACACCAATCATTAACACCGTCCAATTTAGAAACATGTAGGTGACATGTGGACAACAAGCATTTAGGCACCACATATGCATGACCTAACCCAATGCATATATAAATTTAATAGTGATACGAATAAAAAAAAAATATAGGATACGAAATGATGTGGCTAATTTGTTAGTCAGTCACTTTGAAACAAATAATTCACAAAGATACTTTTATTTATAACAATGTCATTGTGACGTTATTTTGGTAAAAAATTTGTCCATGAATGCCGCAACTTGGGGTTCTTAGCGATAATTCCAATTTCACACACACAGGCAGAAAGAGAGATGCATTAAAAAAATATTATATAGATTAAGCTTCAAAACTATGGGTGGCTTGAGGGCCTTTTTAGATGGAAGACTTTTGGGTTTTCTAGGGTTTCAAACTTTAGGTGTGCGATAGTTGGCATCTCGCAAATTACAGAGTTTATGTTTGCTTCTTTTTTTTATTATTTTTTTTTAATTTTATACTGAGAGGCTGAGGTGTAAGTTGAGTTTTTGCTAGTAATAGCGCTATGAGAGATCAAGTACTCTATGAAGATTTCATGTCCTTTGATTTCATTGTTTATTAATGAATTTTGACTTTTTCACAAAACGTTGCTAACAATTAAACCTTGCATTTTTAATTATTTTATAAATTAAACTCTGAAATTGTTAACCAGTTACACTTTGAACCATCCATCAGCCTCCATTTATATAACTCAATGGCACTAAGTGGTTCCTATCAAAATAATTATAAAAAAAACCGACACCAAGCAAATTGGGGACCCTTTGAAAGTGCCAAGTCACCCAATTTTTACTTGAAATTCAGTCTTTGTTTCATTCAATTTTTGTCACTCACTCTAATCTTTGCTTGGATATATGCCATAATTATAGGGATTAGGGCTTTTGAAGGGCCTCCAAGTCACACAATGTCTTTCTTTCAATTATTTTGGTAGGCCAAACTAGGTGTCGACAAGTTAAGTAATCGAAAGCTGACGAATGATTCGAACTGTGATGGGTTTTTTGTGGTAGAAATTTGGGGGCAAGCAACTAACAGTCAGAATTGCTCCTAAGTTCAGTATTGACCTCAGGTGACCTACGCAAGATAATATATGTTAGCAGATGGGGTGAGGCCGCTAAAAACCTCTCTAGCATGGAGATGAGATCAAGACGAGCAAGTTAGTAAAGCAAGAAGAATATCAGAGCTCTCATACTGAAAATACGAGTGAATTGCATGTTTTTAGTGGTGGGGGAAGCAGCCTTTTATAGATGGAGAATGGAGTACCATGCGAGAAGTTCACGGCAAAATTGTCGGGTGGCTAAGTATGGAAGGAGATTCTGCAGATATCAGCGAAGAACTAGGAGAATGCCGCATGGAGAATACACCGTGAATGTAGGAGATGCAGTGGAGATGGAATCCCGAGGTTATCTTGGCGAGATAAAGGACCAATGGTGAGTTTACTAAGATTGACGATGTAAGCTCTAACAAGGCGAATGGCGAGGTGAGCCCTTCTTGGGGCGAGATGAACCATATCGGAGAAGGGCATCACGTGGTTCGAAGGGAAAAGAGAATGCTCAAGAGGAACTAGGGGTGCTTAATGGAGACCAGGCAAGATATTGGGGTCCAAATCCTCATAGTGGCGATGTGACCACCTCGGACAAGCACGTGGAGATTTTTCTCTTTTATGAGGGTTAATAATTTGAGGGTTTAATTTTTAAAATTAAAAATTCGTAATTTAATTTGTTACCAATGTGAAACCTTAGGATTCTTTTTCTTATTCTTCCTTTTCTGTTAAAAAAAACCTTTTATAAGACCTTTGGAATATAGTTCTACCAAGAATATAACAACTAGCTATCTCCCTTTTTTTCTGGTAAATGAATATAATTCGTATTTTGGCTAGTAAAATGAGTTAAGAGTTGTGGTACGAACTGAGTTTTTGCAAGGTAAATAAATTTATGACCATATTGTAAAAACATAAATTATGTCATATATTTGACCAAGTTTTAATTTCTAAGACAAAATATCTATAAACATATGTTTGACCAGGCCAACCAGAGACAAGGAGCTAGCAGCCGTATGTCATGGTTTGAAACTATGATGAACATTTATTACCATAATTAGTTCAACCTTCTCAACAAAATTTGATTGGAATTGACATCACTAATAATGGAACACATTTTATTGGGAAATTAGAAGTTAAAGCTATAATAAAAGTGAGATGCTTAAAATGTAAAAATGACAAATTATATTTACTCCAAAAGTCAGGAAAGTACACAGAAAATAAATTATATGGAATAAGTTCAACTTGATTTTGGAGTATGTCAGACCCCAAAATGAACGTAGCGCGGTCACATATTTATTTATTTCCCCTTTTCTGTATTTTTTTTTATTACATAACATTTCTGCTATTATGGAATAATCAACACCGGAGAAAGACTTTCAACCACTCCAACAAAATATAAAATGAAATAACTAAAGCCTTTCGATGGGCAATATAGATCGCAAGCCACTCGATCCAGCTATTTGCTCAAGGACAAACCTATGTTTCATTATCAACAAAGAAAGCTTTAGGCTTAATGGCAAGTTTGGTCCCCAACGTGTACCCTTTGCCATATTATGGTCCTCAATGTATCAATTATATTAATTTCGTTTTCATGTTTGAAATGTGTCTTTAAATGGTCCATACACCATCTCTGTTTTCTAATAAGCCTCATCAAAAAGTCCGGAACCCATGTCACAAAGGGCCCAAGCCCAGGATAATCGCGGCCCGTGGCCCAACTCGAAGGTATTAATTTTTTATAATATTTTATATTTTATATGTAAAAATCAATATCTTTGGATTATTTTATGTAATTACGCATTATTTTTTTCATCTTTGATATTTTTAGTTTTTTAATTTAAAATAAAATATATTTCAAGAAAATTTTATTTAAAGGCCCGCGTAGGCCCAGACTTGTGAGCTGGGCTTGGGTCTCGTCTTTCAAGCCCTGGCCCAAGCCCGACTCAGCCCATTGACCAGCCAAAGTCTATCGGGCCCAGCCCAAACCCGGCTCAGCCCTGCCGAAATGGGCCTGGGCAGGCCCATTGACGACCCTTATTTTTTAACATTGTTAGAGTCTAGGGCATATTAGGAATTTCACCAGAGGGGATAAATAGGGTTTCATGGGGCCATTTAACAATCAATTAAGTCGTGCTTAAACAAGGGGAAGAAGATCTAGAGCTCAAACGGGGGGAAGAAGATCATCTAGGGAAGAAGAGAAGATTGGACAGACCACGTAATGAATGATCTGAGTTGGAATCAAGGTATGGTTTCCCTTCTTCCATTTTTCCTCCTAGGTTTTCTGTTGGGGGATTTCTTCTCTTTATTTTTTTCCCCATACATTGCTATATGAAATTCTATAAATTTTTGTTTTTTAAAATTTTTATTTGGAATCTTTTCATTTTTAGTGATTTTTTTTTTGTCATTTGATCAATTTTTTAAACAAAATTTATCCAAATAAAGTTAGAGTTAGGGTTTCATTATGTGCCTATTATTGGCATGTGTTGTTTTGATTAAGAATTTGGATAGTTTTAATTTAAGTATATGTGTTAATTTAGGGATGAGGCTTGGTTTGGGATCCTCCAGATTCTTGAATTTTTTTTATTTGGAATCTTTTTATTTTTTGTAACACTCCGAATCCGTAAATTCTATTAACCCCATGAATTACACCATGAATGATAATCAAAGTGGATTATAGGAAGTTCGTTGTCAAAGAGACCAAAACTAAGTTAGAATTTATTGAAGCCACTTGCAATTTCTGTCCAGTTTTTCTCTAGGCGTTCGAACGCCCATATGAGAGTTCAAACGCTAAGGTCAAAAACCAGATTTTAAGCCCTCACACATTTCGAACTGTAAGCAAGGCGTTCAAACCCCGACTAGCCAAAATCCTTCTTAGCGTTTGAACGCTGAAAGGGGCATTCGAATGCCAACAATAAAAATAGAAGATAAAAAGAGAACACGAAATTAGAGTGGAAAAATCACATGGGATCATTTTCCATCTCAGTCTTCACAGCCACATAAACACACAAACACTCCCAACCACACACACACTCACTCACGCATAAAGAGAGAGAAAGAGAGAAGAAGGAAGGGAGAAAAAGAAAAGGAAGAAGAAGGAGAGGGTAACATATTAGGAAGCTCAATCAAAGCTAAGAGGAGTCATAGTGAAGCTTAATAGAAACTTAGAGAGAAGGTAAAACCACAAACCCAAATTTTATATGTTAGGTTTTTAGTTTATTTTCTTTTTAGATCTAATATGATAGAGTTCTAATTAAGAGTTAAAAATTAGATATGTTAGTTCTTTTGGGTCACTCTATGTACCCTCAAAGCCTTAGAAATATTTAAGTTAGTTTTATGAAATTTTGGTAAAATTTGTAAAAATCAGTCACTGGATGCAGTGAGCGTTCGAACGCCTAAGAATAGCGTTCGAACGGTCACCCTAGCGTTTGAACGCGAGTATGGGAGTTAGAACGCTAAGGCCATTTTGAGGCAGATTTGACCTTTTCCCCTTAAGACTTCAAAAATTAAAACCATAGTATGCTAAGCCCTTGAACAAACTCATAGGGGACTTAGGTCCATATTTAAAGATTTGAACATAGTACGAGAAAACTTAAGGATAAGTCACTAGTCTTGTTAGTTAAATTGTTATCAGTGAACCTAGTATTGATATTTCCTTACTTCACTTGTAGGGACACGCAGTTTAGCACCTAGCCAAGAGAACCCAAGTGAGTAACACGATGCCATGAACAAAACCTATGTATTTTCAAAAATATTTTCAATGTTTACTACGTATATGCAATGTTTTCCATGTTTCAATGCATTAAATGAATATGTTGAAGTATGAATTTCATGTCTTCTAAATGTATACAAATGATGATATAATATGTATTGAAACCCATGGATGAATGTTTAACGATTTTAATGTCTAGCATGAATTTGCATGAAAAGAAATGTATGTTCAAGTATGTATGCATAGTGATACTCGGGGTCCTCTCTGGAGGGACATAAAGCCAGATAGTCCTCAGATGGATGGGGGACGTAAAATAAGACCATCCGGTACGATAGAGATCTATGGCTTAAAGAGTCACCCATAGCCTATATATATGGCTAGAACGGTATGCCGAGAAGTTACACCCTATAATATATGCATGATTTCAAGAAGATATGATATGTTTATTCTCACGGTATATTTTTAAGATATGTTATGTTACGTTTATGTGAGCATCAAATTTATGAAGATTCAACTTTAAAGAAAAATCATGTTTATGCTCAATTGTTTTAAGTAAATGATATATGTACGATATGCAAAGATCCATGGTATTTTACGTTCATGCATCTGATGTTATTTACTAAGCTTTATGCTTATATTTTAGAAAATTATTTTTCGAAAGCCAATCAGAAGAACTATAGAAGGAAGAAGTCAAGTAGATGTAGTTGTGGCCCAATGGCCCTGTGATGTTGTGTAGATAGATTAGATTACTCGTTATGTAATTATATTAGCCATGTAATGTATGTATAATAAGAGAATGCCCTGATATGTATGTAATAAGTTGAACTTAGGTACAGCTCTGTATACAGTACGGACGTGACACTTTACTATTTTCAGTTACTAAAACGTTTTTGCGAAGAAAAAAATATATTTTTTTAAATGAGTATGCACAGGTGATTAACCAGAAGACATGTATGTTGGACTTGGCAGGCCAATCGTCGACCATTGCCCACGATCCGCATAGACTAGGTTGCGGGACGTAACATTTTTAGTGATTTTTTTTTAAAATTTGGTCAAAATTTTCGGGTATGTTTTGAATAGAGGAATCGAAAACGTGAAAAAAATGACCATATTTAAAAACAAGGTTAGAAAAGACAAAAAAATCGAAATTACAACGGATTTTAGTAGATTTTTTTTTAGAATCTTTTCGTCTCTAGTGATTTTTTTAAAACTTTTCAACTTTTTTGTACTTTTTTGATTCATCTCTTCAAGACGAAGCCAAAAAGTAAATTATTTTTTACAAAATGACGAAAAAAGTTCAAAAAAAAAAAATATCTTGTGAGACGCAAAAATTTGAAAATTTGAGATATGAATTTTTATGAAATCTTTTTATTTTTTTCAGATTATAGGGATGATCTATATTTTGGGAATCAGTTAGGGGATGAGGATGTGGAGCATCAAAGTACAGAGGATGAAAATAGTGATTATGAAGTACATTATAGTGATGGATCATACAACACTACTGTTGATTATAAGTTATATAAAACTTTTGTTGATGAAAATAGTGAGTATGAAGTACATTATAGGATGAAAATTGCTATTTCTTTTTTTTAAATGTCCATAATGCCCCTAATTCTTTACTGTAAGTCATATAACTTTTGGAGTAAGAACTATTTAAAGACACATTTTAAATATGGGGAACAAAATTAATATAATTGGTATATTGTGAACTAAAATATGGCAAATGATATGCGTTGAAGACCAAATTTGCCATTAAGCCAGAGCTTTATCTATACATTACCCTTAGATGGTTAAATTATATTGACACCCTCTACTTTTACAAAAAAAAAATATGTCAATTCCCTCACTCTCTGAAATATCACTGTTCTTTGTTACTTTATGAGTTTGTGTGACAGTATAGCTCATCCGTTCGTTGACATTAATGACTAAACAATTAATAATGCCATCATAAATAAGACCCAAACTGGTAACTTTACACTTTTTAACGTAGGCCTCCTCTCTTCTGTATTGTTACACTCACCACGAGACAAGATAATCGCAATTGCAATGTGACAACTACCAGGCGATAGTGTTTGTGATTAAGGTTGCAGTCATTCATTTAATGGGGGCATGTATTCATCACCTATGGATTTTGGAGAGGTATATATGTCGCGCCCCGAAAACCATTCCACGGTTGCGAGGTCAACAAGTCAAAGAGTGCGGAAAAAGATCCTACGTGGACCAATCACAAGTGCGGAATTTAAAAGGAATATCCTACGTGGACACCCGTTGAAAAGTCAAAGGTAATAGAGTTGACTAGTCAAGGTCAAGGAAATGAAAGTTTAAACTATATATTATCAATTTTTAAAAGGGACTAAATACTTGCCCAAAATAACATTAA
>BRYF01000021.1:10965000-10967500 GCA_030159135.1 Actinidia polygama
AAAGATAAATTTATATAATTTTCATGAGTATACACAGGAAAACAGGTAAGTTGGCCTTGGCGGGCAAGCAGTCGGCCATCACGCGCCCACGATCCGCATAGGCCGGGTTGCGGGGCGTGATAGGTTTTATTTTGAAAATAGAGATTTTGGATTTGGGAGCTAAGGTATGAAGGGGAACGGGTTAGGCACCCCCTTTTGCCCAATCGAAGACCGAACTCTACTAACTCTTTGGATTTTGCTTTAACTTGGTCAATTAGTTTTATTATAATTTATCAACCTTCATTTAGTGAGAAAAACAATAACAAATAATAATTTGCAACTAATTCAATTTTTTTCAAAGAATCGGCTAACCCAAACTTTATTTTAGAAAAAAGAACAAAGACAAGAAGTAAGAATAGTAGGGAGAAATAGATTTTTAAAGTAGAAATACATAAAATGACTAAACAAAAACCGAAAAGGTCAAACACAGAGTCAGCCGCATATTTAGAATTGGCGATCGCCATTTAATACATGCGGTCGCCACTTTGCTAGATAACCTTTTGAAATTGATGTTTTAAGAGATTTTTAAGTGTTGACAAAAGCTAAAAAGGTTCTGAAAAGTAGTTTTAAAAATATTTTATTGAAAGAAACTACATAATTCTTTAAAAAATGGGCAATTAAAGGCAAATGTTCCAAGTATTTGAGGTCTAGAAGAGAATTAGGTACCTCTTTGGCTTTTAAATCCCTAAAGGTGAGCAGACCTCCGAATGGCCACTAAAAATCTTCAAACAAACTTCTATCTTTTTAAAACTTCAAATGGGTGGGTGGGTGGGTGGGTAAGGTGAAAGTACGTGAGCATAGGTAATAGTGTATGAGAGTCTATCAGAATAAGTGTGAAGTGGTTTTGCAAGAATTTTAGTAGTGTTTTTCTATTTTGCTTCTTTTCTTCCAACCTTATTTCTTGGAAATTCCTTCCTCTTTAAATAACAAATTATGACTTATTTATGATGTCACACGCGTACAATCTCAGTCCATGGAGGTTGCTTGGGTTCCAAGCATTGTAGAAAAACTAAGATCGCATATATAGTAGAGGTGATCACGCCTTTAAACTAGTGACCACCATATGGAGGAAGACCATGAGGTTAGCTCGTGCGTTCATGCTATACATGTTGAGTGAGACCATGCTTGCCAACTCCGATTCCCATGCCTTCCTCTTCCTCCTCAGGGCTATAGTGGATGTACTGGCCATTGGACGGTATTATTGGAGGGTGCATCCCTATCCACTCTCTACGGCTATATGAGTGTCGTCTCTCGCGAATTGAGGACGTCAATCGATCGATACTTCCCGGTCTATGAGGTATATGGATTCTTCTCTTCTTTTACATACCTTGTCATCATATTCGTTTGTACTTGGCTTTTTGATTCACACATTATATTGATATTTATCGATTTAACTCCCTGCATTTTAGCATTCTTGAGCATTCTAATTTTTCAATTTAATCATTATTTGGTGCAAGTGGTTTAAATTGTTTTGTAGTTCAAAAAGAGCATTAAAGAGATCAAGGAAGAGACTAGAGGCGAGACGAAAATGATTTTCAAGCCTCAACCGTTTGAACTTGTAGGTTCTACTAATTGATACAGAAAAGAAGCCAATTTGGGAAACTCCCAACCAGTTGAGGAAAACCCTCAATCAGTTGAAGACCAACAGAAGACTCAAAGGAAAAGCTTAACTAGTTCAACCTCAAGGGCCAACCAGTTGAAGATTATCAAAGACCAAACCGCCTCACCTCAACCGGTTGAGCCTCAAGCTCAACTGGTTCAATTGAAACAAAACCCAAACCGCCAAAGATCAACCGATCCAACTCTAGATCTTAACTGGTTGACTTCATCAAAAGACTTGAAATGCCATGTTCAACCGGTTGAACAAAAAGTTTAGCCAGTTGAACCTTGAAGTAGAGTAAATATTAAGGGCAACGAAAGTGGCTTAACTGGTTAAGCTCCTATCTCAACCGCTTGAGCAAGGCAGTAGAGCATTAAATGCAATTTCGAAGGCAGTTGTTTAAGGGCAAAAGGGTCCTTTCAATCCTCCCATTCCAAGATCTATAAATAGGAGAATCTCAGCAAAGTTTGGAGAGCTTTGGAGTGGAGCTTTAGAACCCAAAAAACACTTAGTATTGGGGGGATGAAGAATCCCCCCCTCTTTCTCACTGCTTTGTATCTTTTTTTGTTCTAATTTTTCAATTTAGATTAGATTAGTTTTAGTTTAGAGTACAGATATTTGATGAATTGTAGAAGAACATTTTAATTCAAAGTTCGAGATTTATAATTCCTAAGTTGCTATGCGATTGATTAATGGTTGTAAGTTTTCTTTGTTTAATTTTACAATTTTCATTAATGCACTTATATTTTCAATTCTTTCTTCAATTTATGTTTAGTTCTCTTACTTTATTAGATTATCGATCCCACGAAGAACAGTTCCAAGGTGAACACATGAAAACTAAAACACTCGATTTAATCCTAA
>BRYF01000021.1:11025000-11030000 GCA_030159135.1 Actinidia polygama
GCTCCTACTCCCTTTCCTCCTCTTCCTTCTCTCTCTTTCTCTCTCTCTTTTTATTAGTGAGTGTGTGAGGTTGGAAGTGTTTGTATGGTTATGAAATGTGGGTGTGTATATGTGGTGTATATTAGCTAATAGGAAAATCATCCCATGTGTTTCGTCCATTTTTGCTTTTATGTTCCCTTTTTATTTTTTAATTTTTACTGTTGGCGTTCAAACGTCCCTTTAAGCGTTCGAACGCTAAGAAAGATTTCTGAATTTGGCATTCGAAAGACCGTTCGAATGCTAAGAAGGATTTTGGCTAAGTAGGGTTCGAACATCCTATTCATAGTTCAATAAGTGCGAGAGTTAAAAAACTGATTTTAGCCTTGGCGTTCAAACTATCATATGGGCGTTCTAACGCCTAGAGAAAAATTGGGCATAAATTTCGAGTTAAGGCTTAATTAAATTTTAACTTATAGTTGGTCTCTTGATCACTAATTTTCTATAATCCAATTTGATTATCATTCATGGTGTAATTCACGGGGTTAATGGAGTTTAAGTATTCGGGGTGTTACAGTTGTAATGCCATTTGGGTTATAGTAGACCGTCTTACTAAGACGACGCATTTCTTGCCAGTAAAGACTAAGTACTCCTTGTCAAAGTATGCGAACTTATACATTGTAGAAATTATTCGACTTTATGGAACGCCAATTTCTATAGTGTAGGATCGAGATCCGAGATTTACGTTGAAGTTTTGGAAAAGCTTACAAAGAGCTTTAGGTACTGAGCTTAATTTTAGTACCGTTTTCCATCCGTAGACAGACGAACAATCGGAGAGAACTATTTAGACCTTAGAGGATATGCTATGACTATTCGTACTCGATTTTCAAGAAAATTGGGAAGCACATTTGCCACTCGTGGAGTTTGCCTACAACAATAGCTTCCACGCAAGTATTAGAATGGCACCGTATGAGGCACTCTACAGAAGAAAATGCAGGTCGCGAGTATGTTGGACGAAGTTGGAGAACAACAAATTCTAGGGCCAAAGACTGTTCAATTAACTACCGACAAGATCAAAGTGATTCAACAAAGATTGAAAATCTCTCAGAGTCGCCAAAAGAGCTATGCAGATGTTCGAGGACGAGAGTTAGAATTTAAGGAAGGTGACCATGTGCTTTTGAAGATATCTCCTTCTAAGGGGATAAGTCATTTCGGCAAGAAGGGAAAGATGAAACAGAGATACATAGGACCGTTCCAAATTCTTCAACGAATTGGAACCGTCGCCTATCGTATAGCTCTTCCACTGGAGCCTTCGCATGTTCACAATGTTTTTCACGTCTCAATGCTACGAAAGTATGTTCACGATCCTACGCACGTGATTAGTCACTATCATTTGTAAGTGAGTGAAGACATGAGTTATGTCGAGAAACTGATCAAAATTGTGGATCGTCGTGACCAAGTTCTTAAGAACAAGGCCATAACCTTAGTGCAAATTTTATGATAGAATCACACGTGGGAAGAATCGACTTGGGAACAAAAGATAAGATGCGAGAGCATTTTCCGTTTCTATTTGAATGAATGTTGTAATAATTAAAGTACGCTTGTTGAAAGAAACTAAACAGTTTTATGTTATGGTATCAGTATTTCTATTAAATCTTTATCTACCATTCTAGTAGTTCAGCTACCCAAGCAACTTGGGGAATGCTAACTTGTTTTGGGATAGTTTCAAATGGGGAACCATGTTGTAGGTTGCCCAAACTGAGAGGGCAGTTAAGGCAATCGCAACAAAAAGTTAACCTCATAATCAGACATATTAACGACCACAAATTAGACCTACGATTACGTGAAAAATTTTATCAGAGTATGCAGTGGAAGCATGATGGCGTTAGCCAAGTTTGAGGACAAACTTTTATAAAGGAGGAAAGAATATAACATCCCAAATCCGTAAATTCTATTAATAAAATATATTATGACGTGTACAATGATTAGGATAGATTATTAGAAATTAGAAACCAAAGAGATCCATTTGAAATGAGCAATCTTCGAAATCTTAAGACTTTAAGTTTCTGCCCAGTTTCTTCTTAGCGTTCGAACGCCAAAAAGGAGCGTTCGAATGGTCATACAAAATCCTTCTTAGCATTCGAACGCCAAAATGAACGCCAAAATGAGCGTTCGAATGGTAAGGCCAAAATTCAAAGGTCAAGCTCTCGGGAATATCGAAATTGGAAGCAAGGCGTTCAAACCCTGCCCAACTAAAATCCTCCTTAGCGTTCGAACGAGCAGTTCGAACGCAGGGCCAAGATCCTTCTTATCGTTCGAACGATATAAAGTAGCGTTCGAACGGTCACTATAGAAAATGAAAAATAAAAAGGGAAACACCGAAGTTAATGTGGGGGAAGACACATGAGATCATTTACCATATGTTTCAGCAAATTATACACGTACATTCTTTACACTTCACACTCACACACCCACACCATACAAAAGAGAGAAAGAGAGGGAGAGAGTGAAGAGAAAAGAGAAGAAAGGAAAAAGGAAGAAGGAAAGGGAAGAAAGGAACAAAAAGGAGAGCTTAGGGAAGCTCAACAAAGCTAAAAGAAGCTTGGGTAGAGAGGTATAAACTCAAATCCCTCGTGTATATATATGTATGTATAGTTAGGATTTTAGGTTCACTTAAATCTTAGATCCCTTATGTTTTCATGGTTAGTTTGGCTTGATTTTGAATTATTAGCTTTTTATTGAACCAATCTTTAAATCCCTTAAAGAATAAGAAGTTTGTCTTGATTTTCGATTAAGTTTTGGTAAGATTTTCAAAGACCAGTCATTGTTCCTGCTACTGAATGCAGGTAGCGTTCGAATGCCCAAGAACAGCGTTCGAACGGTCCAGACTTTTAGCCTTTGTGTTCGAACGCCACTTCCAACATACTTTTGAGCGTTCGAACTGTGAGCACAGTTTAGTCTTAACGTTCGAATGTCAGAACCAGCGTTCGAGCGCCAAGACCAATTCCAGAAAGTTTTGAACCCTTTCTCTTAAAACTTCATAATTACAACCATATTATGTCAAGCCTTTTTACTAACACTTAGAGACTTAGGTACACGTCTAAGGAGGTTAGACTAGGACAAGAACATGTACGTCGATCGGGAGTTCGTGTTAGTTTAATTAGTTTACGCCTGGATTATCAAACGTAGTATTGACATTTTTATTCCTAATATATAGGAACACCGGGCGTAGCACCTAACCAAAGGAACCCAGGTGAGTAACACGATGCCATGAACAAAATTACGTATTTTCAAAATAATTTTAAAACACATTATCGTATACTCAAATATTTTCTATGTTTTCGATTGCATCAACAATTATGTTACCAATATGAACTCTATGTCTTCTAAACGTATGCAAATGATGTTATGTTATGTAATGAAACCCATGGATGTATGAGTTACATGAAAAGCAATGTATGTTTAAGTATGTGTACATGGTGATACTCGGGATTCTCTCTAGCAGGACATTAATCAAGTCAGATAGTCCTCAGACGGATGGGGGACGTGAAATAAGACCATCCGGTACGATAGAGATCTCTGGCCTAAAGAGCCACCCATAGCCTATATGGCTAGTACGTTATGCCGAGTAGTTACACCCTATTATATGTGTATGATTGTAAGAAACCATGATATGTTGAATGCTCACGGCATGTTTTTTAGATATGTTATGTTATATTTACGTGAGCTTCAAGTTTATAAAGATTTAATTTTAAAGAAAAATCATGTTTATGCTCAAATTATTTTAAGTTAATGATGTATATATGATATGAAAAGATCCATGGTATTTTACGTTCATGCATCTGATGTTATTCACTAAGATTTAAGCTTATGTTTTATAAAATCATTTTCGGAAAGCCAATCAGAAGAGCCATAGGAGGAAGAAGTCAAGCAGATGTAGTTGTGGCCCAAAGGCCTTATGATATTTTGTAGATAGATTAGATTACTTATTATGTAATGATATTGGCCATGTAATGTATGTATAACTAGAGAATGACCCTGATATGTATGTAATTAGTTGAACTTAAGCATAACTTTGTATACGGTACGGACGTGACACTTTACTATTTTCAATTGCTAAAACGTTTCCACGAAAAATTTATAACAATTTAAATGAAATTGCATAGGAATCAACCAGATGACAGGTAAGATTGGCCTTGGCGGGCCAGCCGCCAGCCATCACGTGCCCACGATCCGCTTAGGCCGGGTTGCGGGGTGTGACACTTATGGCTTGGATTTGGGTTTCCAAGCTCCTCTTCCTCATTCTCCTTCTTTCTTTCTCCTCTTCTCCTCTTCCTCTCTTTCTCTCTCTACGAAAATGTGTAGTTGTGTTTTGTGTATGTGTGGGAGTATATACACTAAGGCTCTCATGGAAAATAATCCCATGTGCACACCCCTAAGTATTCTAGTTGCAACCTAGCTTCCAATTGGTCATTTAAATCACTTTGACCCAAAACAAAATGGAACATTCATAATAATTAATTTATAAATCTTAATTTATGAAATAAAGGACATTAATGGATTCG
Source organism: Actinidia polygama (assembly GCA_030159135.1). Lineage (NCBI taxonomy): Eukaryota > Viridiplantae > Streptophyta > Magnoliopsida > Ericales > Actinidiaceae > Actinidia > Actinidia polygama. Next base: position 11,029,542 of record BRYF01000021.1, read on the forward strand.
GAGTATTACATCGAGTGTCACTATGCATATATTTCGAACATACTTCGTTTAACATGTAATCCAAGCATCCATGGGTTTTCATTCATAGCATAACATCATAGTATATATTTTGAAGACATGGCATTATATAAAAAAACATATCACTTTATGCATTAAAAACATGGAAAACATTTACATATTATACATAATACTTGTTGAAAGCATTTTGAAAATAAATAGTTTTGTCCATGGCATCGTATTACTCACCTGGATTTCCTTAACTTGGTGCTATGCGTGGTGTTCCTACATATAAGGTATAGAACTGTCAATTCTATGTTCAATAACAATTTATTATTATAATGTAAATTCTTGACTCAGCCTTAGGTTCTCTTTCTCTAAGTTAGGACCTCTCAACCATGGTCCTAAAGTGTCATAATAAGGATTCAAGGGCCCTAACATATTTTGGTTATAATTATAGTG
>BRYF01000021.1:11035000-11037500 GCA_030159135.1 Actinidia polygama
AATAGTAGAAGACAAAAGAAATTGATAGATAGATGAAACTAATTGAGATCTTATATTGTATGAGATGGGGGTAGCGAGTAGCTATAATGATGCAATTAAAATTTGCTGTTGTGGAACCACTTCTATCCTAATCTAAACTTGGCCAAGGATTAGCTCAATATAGGCTGCCCAACTTGGTTGGCCTCCTCTTTGCTAAACCGAAGCTAGCTAGTTAATAAAGACGACTTTTTTGTCGTGTTTGGACCAAGAATGATGGTCATATTCTCATCAATCTCGTTCTCAGTAATCTGACATCTTGTGTAATCTTATTTAGGCGTTTGGTGAATTTCGGAATCTTACTGGATATTTTTTTTTTAAATTCCATTAAATCATTTGATTTAACCATTTGAAACATATGAATGAAATTAGTTTTTACTTAATTTTTCAACAAAAATCTTTTTTTGATTTGATTTGGGATAGCTTGAATATTTTTTATATTTTAAATATTATTTTTCGTCTTTTAATCAAAATCTTTTACTTTTCTGATTTGTCTTAATTAAAAGAATCAAAAAAGTAAATAAATATTTTTGTAATAAAAAATCTACTAAATAAAAATATATTTTACTTTTTCGATTTCTTTAATCAAGATAAATCGGGAAAGAAAAAAAATAAAAAAACTTTATTAAACAAACAAATAATTCAAACCGTCATTAAATAACAAAATTAAAAGATAAATTTTAATAAAAATTATAATAGAAAGACAATTTATCTATACACAAACATAGTGTTAGCTGTTATAGAAGTGGGTTTAGTCAAGGGCATAATAGGTAAACAATTAGACTCATTATTTTCTTTAATTCCTGAACTACAAGTAATATGTGTGGAGGAATCAGATTCCTCACTTGTATATGAATCTTATTCTCTCTAAAATGAAAGTCATATTTTCATTCTTTTCACATTTGAATAGTAGAATCATAGAAAATGAGAGTAGTATTTTCATTCCACCTCAACATTTCTACGTACCATCCAAACACAGAGTTTAGGTTTTAAACTCTACGGGTAAGGTAACGTTGGCCAATTGAATCATGGACATGCTGAAATGATTATCTATGCAATAAATTATATCAATTGGGCATTGAAAATAATATGGTTGGTGTTGACTCAATACTTCGATTTTGATGATAACAAAATATTGTGTTAGTGCTAACATGGTTAATTAAGCGTGCAGAACAAAATATATCAACTCAAATACAGCCAAGGCAAATGCAAAGCACTTTCTTACAGAAAGTGTCGACACCTTGATGAGTGGTGTCGACACCTTGAGACGGAAAAGCTATATTGAACAAATCGAATTAAAAGTCTCATACAAAAGAAGAAAATCATGATTTTATCGGGAACAAAGTCAGGCAAAATCATATACATCCATATTGTAAAGGTTGAAGAAGTCATTCAATGATCAAAGCCAAAAAAATCAAAGAAACACGTTCTGGCGAGAAGTGTCGACACATGGTTTCAAAGTATTGACACCTGAAAACAGTATGGAATCTAGAAGAACAAGTGTCGACACGAGTATCGACGCCAAATATCAGTAGCAAAAATTAAAAATCTGAAAGAAGAAGTGTCGACACCAGCATTGACATCAAATGTCAGTAGGCTAAGGAAGAACTTCAAATGGAAGAAGTGTCGACACCAGTGTCAACACCAAATGTCAGTAGCTAAACTCAGAAATTTCAGAAGATGAAGTGTCGACACTAATGTCGATACCAAATGTCAGTAGCCAAAACTCAGAATTCTAGAAGACGAAGTGTCGACACCAGTGTCGACACCAAAGATCAGTAGCCAAACTCAGAATTTCAAAAGACAAAGTGTCGACACCTGTATCAGCATCAAATATCAGTAGCCAAAGAAACATTTCTAGTGAATGAAGTATCGACACCTGTATCAGCACCTGGGGACAATTTTATCTAGAAAAAGGAAGGCTTGAAGTGTCGACACCTACAATGTGAAGTGTCGACACCTTTAATGTGTCGACACCAAGATGAAGTGTCGACACCTAAAGATAATATTTTTGAACGCAGAGTTGGTTGAAACAGCATTAAATGACCCACAACTACCACCAACTGTTCACTATTCATCAAGCCATTAAATACAAGTCTCTAATGGCATTTAACATGATTGAAGACACATCCTAAAGCATTGATTGATCATCTACAAAGCTCAAAAGTCAAGTTTACTTGAAAATTCTCTTTGTCTTCAATAATTGTCATTGATTGCATGATTCCACTCATATCTACTCTATTATGGGAGTTTATTTTTATACCTTCATCTACCTACCTTTGTAAGTTTGAGTGAGACTTGGACAAAATCACTTGTTGTGAGAGTTTTGAGTGTTTCTCTTGTAAAAAGCCAAACACTTAAGAGTTTGAGTGTTTTCTCTTGTAAGTAAAACATTAGAAAGTTTGAGTGGAACTTGGACAAAACCACTTAGTGTAAAAGTGAAGCTGGACACTTAAAAATCAGC
>BRYF01000021.1:11060000-11062500 GCA_030159135.1 Actinidia polygama
GTTAGAATATCAGCCAGCTGATCTCTAGTCTTCACAAATAGAGTACAAATTAGACCCTCCTTTAACTTTTCCTTGATAAAGTGCCTACATGTTTGGTTCTATATGCTGAACCGGATTGTGTGCAATATTTATGGCAACTCTATTATCACAATACAATTTCATAGACCCCGATGGTGCTAATTTCAGCTCCGTCAAGATTATCGTTATCTATAACAATTCACACACTCCTTGGGCCGATACACTCCTTGGTACAGTAGCCTGAGATTGACTTCTGTCATTCACAGAACCTCCATAATCACAATCAGTGTATGCTTCAACCTGTAGATGATTATTTTTCATGAAAAACAATCATTTTCCTGGAGCAGATTTTAGATATATGAGAATACGGAGGACAACCTCCAGATGAGACTCACGAGGTGCGTGCATGAGCTGGCTAACTAAACTGACAACATAAGCAATATCAGGTCGTATGTGGGATAAATAAATTAACTGACCTACTAGTCTCTGGTAGCTCCCTCTATCAACAGATGTACCATTAGGATCCTCATTCAATTTCAGATTTGGATCAATTGGTGTATCATTGCTTTTGCATTCCAACAAACTATTTTTTTGCAAAAGATCTAGAATACACTTTCTTTGTGAAATGAAGATTCCATGCTTAGACCTTGCAACCTTAATACTTAGAAAATATTTTAGCACACCTAAATCCTTGATTTCAAACTCCTTTAACAAACTCTTTTTCAACTGCACAATTGCTTTCCAGTCATCTCCCATGTCTATATCATCAACATATACTATCAGTGCTGCTATCTTTCCTTGTGAAGAATACTTAATAAACAATGTATGATTTCTTTGATTTTGTTTGAATCTCCATTTAAGCATTACATGGGTGAATCTCTCGAACCATACTTGTGGAGATTGCATTAGGCCATGGAAAGATTTCTTGAGCTTGCACACATTTTCTGCTCAAATCCTGAAGGAATGTCCATATATATCTCTTCCATATCACGATGCAGGAAAACATTTTTCACATTAAACTGGTGAAGTGCCGAATCCTTATTTGTTGCTAAGGAAAGTAGAATTCTTATAGAATATATTTTGTCCATTGATGCGAAGGTCTCCTGATAGTCCAATGTTTGTGTATACCTTTTGCTACAAGCCTTACCTTGTATCTCTCAATAGAACAATCAGCATTATGTTTCACTGTAAACACCCACTTGTACCCCACCTATATAGGGAATCTATATCTATATGATGCCAACCATTCCATACCCAAATATAATACCAAAATCCTGAATAACAAATCGCAGTAAATCAACATATAAGTCTTTATTAGCCACATGCAATAAACATTCCCTATAAGCCCACTGATTCCACAGTTCTAACAAATAACATTTCCACTTAGGCTATTTGGAGAAACACTAGTCTACTAATCAATCCGTGGCCTCTGAAAACCCTAGTCTCTAGCACTGGTACGCACACTCTTTTGCAATTTATTCCTTAACTAAACTGAGATATCTCTGTCTAAACGGTCCAACCCTCTGGTCCGCGCACCTTTGAAAATTCAAATATGCATTTTCTTAAATTGTTTTGGCCTTCCTTAATACTTCTTTTAACACTCTTTTAGACAATATGCTATATTAACCAAATCTACATATTCGGTTTATTCCAAAGTTGCAACACCGCTTGAATTTCAAATTTCCAACACTAACATTTTTCACGTGAAACAAATCTCTTGTAAACAAAATCAAAATTGTAAACTCTGTTCTTCATAATACCCCACAACGGCCATCCTACCTTATTTTAGATACATAAATTCATACTCTTTCTTGTACTGACGTGCCATTGAAAAATATATTACGCTTTAGACGCAATAACGAACTAAAACCAAGTAGCATGTACTCTTACCTATACAACTCTATTTGAATTATTCGAATTGGTGAGGATCACCCCAAATAACTTGATTTGCTTGAACCTAATCAACGCTATCATATTTTGCGTGAAACAAACTCTCGAAAAACTGTAAGATGTATACTAATGCTTCTCATACTCCACAACGGCCATCCTACCTTATTTTAAATACATAAATTCATACTCTTTCTTGTACTAGCATACCATTTGAAAAATATATTACGCTTTAAAAGCATTAATGAACTAATTATGCTTTAAAAGCAATAACAAACTAAAACCAAGTAACATGTACTATTACCTGTACAACTCTATTCGAATTGGTCTCGATCACCCTGAATAACTTGATCCGCTTGAACCTGATCTTGTTAGCTTGTAATGGGATTTAAGACAATCTACCCACTCCACACCAACTCAATATATAGTTTATCATTGGCATTAAGACACTCTAACGACCCCCATGCCAACTCAACAACACACTTCTCACGGTCCACTACAAGTACTAAACTCCAACAAGTCTACATAACCAAATAACCTAGTATTTGATAGCACATATTGTCACACTCCACCCTAAATGTGAATATAACATATC
>BRYF01000021.1:11095000-11097500 GCA_030159135.1 Actinidia polygama
TGTTTTTGCTTGTGAACTATGGCATTTAAATGAATTTGGGAAATTTCTGTAGGTGCACATATTAAGAAATGGTGTGTGGTGCAATCTAAAATTAAACAAAGTATACTTGATGAGGTATGTACGTCTTTCTTCCCAATGAGTCTGCTCTTATCTTATCCATTTCTCTTTGAAGTTGAAGCTTTTTCAGATTAGCCTTTAGGAGGAAAAAATGTTGAAGTATATCTGAATGGTAATGTTGAAATGATGCAGTATACTCCAGATTTGGAGTTGATGTTAGAGGTTGCCCGTTTATATATTAAATCGAAGACTTCTGGATGTGCAGTTAACAACATTGCCCCTCCTCCCTTCGATAACATTACCCAAGAAAATGTGTAAACACTTGAAACAACCGTATATTAATTTTGCCCATTTGTTGCTTAACCTTGTACTTTTTCCCTCCTTTTTATAGAACTGTTCTTGACGGGCATATGTAATCTCGGCATGTTTCCTTGAAGGAGAACATCGGTGTGTTACCTGTAAGCCACTTCTAAAGAACCCTAGCAGATAGTAATAATCAAAAATATGGAAACGGTTTCAAATTCAACATATGAAAATATTTTGGTGTAGATTTCAATTCGAGGACAACTGGTACAGTTTATTTTCATGTAATGTTTCCTGTACTTTCTATATCGATTGTTGAAGGGAATACTGCCTTGGTGGTTGGATTATTAATAGGCTTAATTTCACAAACACCCCTTAAACTAGTCTTTTATTACTTTCACTTCCTTCTCGGCATGTCTCCTTGAAAGAGAACATCGGTGTGTTACCTACAAGCCACTTCTAAAGAACCCTAGCAGATGGCAATAATAAAAAATATGGAAACGGTTTCAAATTCAACATATGAAAATATTGCGGTGTAGATTTCAATACGAGGACAACTGGTACAGTTTATTTTCATGTAATGTTTCCTGTACTTTCTGTATCGATTGTTGAAGGGAATACTGCCTCGGTGGTTGGATTATTAATAGGCTAAACTATCATTTTTTATTACTTTCACCTTTTCATCTAAAAAGTGAATCATATTGACTTCCTTAATTATTTAATTATATCACTTATATTTTTTTCGTTATTAATATGTTTGAAACAGTGATGAAAATCGATCACATATTATTTATGTGCTCAAATTAAATATCTTGTGTCTAAAATATTATTATTATTTATAAAAAAATAAATCAATACTCGATAAACAGGCTTATTCAGCCATTATGGGAATAGATTTAACTCTTATTAAAAATATATTTCTGTTCACATTTTGAAAAACTATTTCAAAACAAAAAAATGATGGTGGTGGTGGTGGAGACGGAAATCGTGGAGGTGGCGGTGGAGGTGGTGTTGGTCGTAGTAGTAGTGGTAGTGATGGAAGAGTCAGTGGTGGCGGTGAAGGGTCGGATGAGAGGGATGTGGAGGCGGTGGTGGTGGAGGAGGTGGCGGCGACAACGGTGGTGGAGGTGGTGGTGGAGGAGGTGGTGGCGGTGAAGGGTTGGATGAAAGGTATGTGGAGGCGGTGATTTTGTAAACAAAATAAAAATATATTTTTGTTATTTTTACTTTTTTCAGAAATAGTAGTAGTAATTTTGCCTTATTTATAATTATAAATAGCAATACAAATAAAATTTTATTTAAGTGAAAATAAAAAAAATAAAAATAATATTGGATTAACAAACATCACCCCAAGTGTTACATTTGCATAGTACGGAGTTTCTCAGTCTCATTGGGAGGAAAAGGTAGGGAAGGGAAAGACTCAACATTTTTAATTTTTTAATTATCATTTTAAACCTTTTAAAAAATAATTATTTTGAAATCCAAAAAATAAAAGAAGGGTTTGTGATGTATATAAAATCTACAATATGATAGAGCATGCAATCTATACAATTTCATCCTCTCTATATGTTAACACAAAATACTTGCGTACATGACAACTCACATCATTTAGAAAAAAAAATACCTCATTCCTAGATTTTCATGTATATGAAACCTTTTTAGACATGTGAAATCTTCTTGCCGTAGCTCTCTTTGGTTCATTTCTCAAGGATGGATAATGATAACCAATGCTTTTAAGGTGATTTTTTTTTTAATTTTTGGGGGGACTGTTGGTCATAGTTTCATGTTTTTAGATTAATTAGTTTAATTAGTTCATTTAAAATAATTTTAAAACCAAAATTTTATTTAGCCCAAAATGGACAAAAATACTCTGCTTGCTTTGTACATCTCTAAAACAAAATTTTCTTACACTCCATGTTTATTTGTATGCTACTGCTATAATTTTTTTCTATACCTCAGTTGCACAGATACTATTTTTGTCGCCCACTAGCGCCCGACAGATGACTTTCCGATGGCCGGCCAACAGCTTTTCAGTTGCTCATTAGCAACTTGGAATAGTGAAATTTGACTATTTATTATAGTGAAAAAATAATTTTTTACTGTTTTGAATAGTGACCAATGTTCAAAATAATGAATATTA
>BRYF01000021.1:11117500-11120000 GCA_030159135.1 Actinidia polygama
ACGGAAGTACATTCATGACCAATGTACGTGATTAATCACTATCCTGTAGAGGTGAGTGAAGACCTGAGCTATGTTGAAAACCCGATCGAGATTGTGGATCATCGCGATCAAGTTCTTAGAAATAAAGTCATTCTACTAGTGCGAGTCTTATGACAAAACCATACGTTGGAGGAATTCACTTGGGAAAGTGAAGACGAAATTAGAGACTGCTATCCCTTTTTATTTGAATGATAACTTGTAGCAAGTTGGGAGACCAAACTTTATTAAGGGGGGAGAATGTAATACCCAGAACCCATTAATGCCCTTTTAGTTCATAAATTAAGACTTGTAATTTAATTAATATGAATGTTCTATACGTAGAGAGAGAAAGAGAGAGTAAAGGAGGGAAGAAGAAAAGAACTTGGAGAGCTCAAATTACAAGCTGAAGAAAGCCATTAAAAGCCCATTCAACCTTAAAGAGAGGTGAGAACTCAATCTTGAATGTATATGTTGTATGTATAATTGAAGAATTTTGGGCCTTTTTGGTTTAATGCATCTAGGAGGTTGAGAGTTTGGTTTGGGAGACCTTTTAAGTCTCAATTAGCTAAGGTTTGAAGATTTAAGCTCCACATTAAGAGAATTAGAAGTTTGGGAGTGAAATTCTCAAAAATAAAAAATGTTAGGTTTTTGAATTTCAATCCTAGATCCCTTTTGATTCTTTGGTTCTTTTTCTCCCATTTTTAATTATTGTCACCCAAATGATTCTATTGTTAAACCCGTTGAAACTTGGGAAGTTTTGATTTGAGTTTGGAGAAGATTCGGTAAAATTAAGAGACCATTTCTGCTGCTACTCGTAGCCAGCGTTTGAACGCCAGACCCAACGTTCGAACGATATGAATAGATTGCCTTAGCATTCGAATGCCCATTTTTGGCCTTTGTGGAGCATTCGAAACCCAAGAGAAGGAAAGTAGGCATTTAGCCTTAACGTTCAAATGCCACTTTTAATACATTCTTAGCGTTCGAACAGTACCTAGATGTTTTGCCTTAACGTTCGAATGCCTTTGTGCAGCGTTCGATAGTCCAGAGAGTTGAAAATCACCATTTTGCCTTAGCGTTTGAACGCCATACCCAGCGTTCGAACGGAAATTGTTACATAACCTAGCGTTCGAACGCCATGACCATTTTCAGACAATTTTGTCCTTTTTTCCTAGGATATTTTTATCCGTGCCCAAAGTATGTTAAGCCCTTGAGCTACGTAATAGGAGACTTAAGTCCATGTTTAAGAGGTTAATACCTAGAACGAAAGCACCTAAGATTGGGTCGAGAATTTATATTAGTTTAATTTTATATTCTTTTAACATAGTATTGACCTTCGTACCTTACGTGTAGGAACACACGGCTTAACGCCTAATCAAGGAAACTGAGGTGAGTAACGTGATGTTATGAACAAAATTATGTACTTTCAAAAATATTTTTAACACGTACTATATTTTATGCAAACATTTTCTATGCTTTAGATGCATCAATGATTATGTTATTAATATGAACTCCATGTCTTTTTATTATACGCAAATGTTATTATACTATGTATCGAAAACCCATGGATGCGTGATTTTTATGAAAAACAAAGTATGTTCAATGTACATATGGTGCCACTCGGGGTCGCTAGTGGTGAGACCTTAATCAAGCACGCCAGTCCTAAGATAGATGGGGGACGAGATATGCCGAGTTGTTACTTTTTTTCTGCTATGCCTATGTGAGCATGAAGTTTATGAAAGTCTATGTGAGCATCTAGTTTATAAAAGTTCAAGTTAAAATAAATTATGATATGCTTACATGATGATTTCAATGATATATTTATTATATGCAAATGATTCATTGTATTTTATGTTCATGCATTATTGTTATTCACTAAGCATAAAGCATATGTTTTAGAAAACCATTTTTAGGAAGTCAATCAAATGAGCCGTAGGAGGAAGAAAACAAGCAAATATAATTGTGGCCCAAGGGCCTTATGATATTTTGTCGACGGATTAGACTACACATTATGTAATTATATTGGCCATGTAATGTATGTATAATTAAAATTGGCTATGACATGTACGTAAACAGTTAAACTTAGGCACAATTCTCTATACTATGTGTGCACGTCATACTTTACTATTTTCAGATATTATGATATTTTCGCAAAAAAATTTACATCATTTTAAATGAGTATACACAGGGTGATCAACAGGATGAAGGTAAGTAGGCCTTGGTGGGCAAGTCACCGGCCGATCACGAGCCCTTGATACGCATAGGCCGGGTTGCGGGGTGTGACACCTAACTCCGCCATTAATAAATTAGTTGAGAGTTGTTCTAGTAGAGCATAAACTTGGATAAAATTGGTGCGTCATGGTTGGCCACATAAATTGCGAAATATAATTTAGGTAACTCTGCCAACAACAAAAAAAAGTTCAACATCAAACATAATAAACGGATTGTATAGGGTAGGAATTTAGAAATAAAAAAAAAAACTTAT
>BRYF01000021.1:11170000-11172500 GCA_030159135.1 Actinidia polygama
CCAAACCATATGTATTCTTGTTAATAATGAGGTATCTGTCAAAATTTGGACTCTTACATTCAAATTCTGGCAATAATTTTTTTTTTCTTCCAATCTAAATATATCAACTTACAGAAATATAAAACCACTTAACTTCTATTCCTTAAAATCCAATATTCAAAAATTTTATTTGAAATTACCTTATAGTGAACTAGAAATTATCAATGTCAATTCCAACAACTAATGAGAGATTATCATTAATTATTAATCTATATTTTTTACATGAAAACAATGCATAATAAAATAATTATTAAATTATCAATATTTAATTTCTTTTATGAACGACGAAAGAAAATTTTGATTAATAAAGAAAAAATAGTGTTTTTAGCTGTACTCTAAATATAGTAACTTATATATACATAAACTTCGGGCTTGGACTTGTATTCACAAAAATCCTCTAGTCAATTTAAAAACTATTTATTTCTTAGTAGTTGTAAATTAATTACATTATATATGGTATTTTCTCAATTTGCACAAAATAAATATTTAAAAACTTCTCTTATTTATCATGTGGAGTTTTGATTTGATATTTTCTCAATATTTTTGGATGTTTATGTCAATTTGCACTAAATAAATATTTAAGAACTTCTTTTGTTTATCATATGGAGTAAATATTTAAGAACTTCTTTTATTTAGTTGATAACTTTTTATTTTTCCTTTAGAAATTTATTAATAATTTCTTACTTGTTAAATTGTGTAGTTGTAATATTGTCCGTACAATAATTTAGAAGTTGATTGTTTTTTAATATAAAAATAATATTTATAATTTATTATTTTTCTATTTAAAAAATTATTACTGTGTCTACTTAAGTTAGGTTGATGATTACTCAAAATGAATTTTTTGAGAAGTAATTTTACTTGTTATGAATGTTTCAGAGAATAAGTAGTTTAAAAGATGTTTCTCAATTCTTCACTCCCATGTCTTAGAGCTCCAATCGATCTTTCCGTCTTTCACTGTACTCCAACCCATCTAAAAGCTGAAAACCCAGACAGAAACCAAAATTTTAGCTTCACTGTTTGATGAAATTACTCAGATTTTAGCAACTGATAAACCTTATTCCTGTTAAAATTTCAATATCCAAGAGAAATGCACGTGGGAAATGAGTTGAAAAGGGTACATCCATATTGCGCACGGTATTTTTTTTAAAATGCCTCTGTTGGTGTGAACTCAATGCCGGTTTTGGGAGATACCCATTAGGGGAATTCGGGTGATCGGGATGTTAGTCCGATAGTTCATCAGGTTACAGAGATAGTTAGAGGTGAAAACGGTTGTATTTCTATGGAGGGCAGTTAGAAAAATTGGGTTTTGAGTTTGATTTGGAAGTTGTTGAAAATGTGTTGAAGAGGTGTTTTAAAGTCCCACATTTAGCTCCAAGGTTCTTCAATTGGATGAAGATGAGAAATGGGATTTGTCATACAACGAAAACTTATATCACTATGATTTACATTGCTGGAGAAGCCAAGGAGTTTAGGCCGGTCGAAGAGTGGGTGGAGGAGATGGAGAAGAACTTCTGTGAGAAGGATTGTAAGACGAGGACTGTTGCTATAGTTGCAGGCCATATTCACCAAAACCGTCTATCTGAAGCATGGGAAATGCTTAAGAGTATCAAGGAGAAAGGAATCAGGGCAACTTGGAAATCTTATGCCGTGTTCTTTAAAGAGCTCTGTAACGTTTCGTAGGCAGATGAAATTGTCAATGATTTGAATAAATGCAGGCTTCTAACATAGTTCTTGGACATGATATGTTGTTCCATTGGGCTGCATCTTATTTGGAGAAAAAAAGGAGAGATGAAGAATTTAGAGCAAGTAAAGCAGTTGCAGGGAGCTTCTAAACTTTACCTTCCCATTGGTACTTTTTCTCCAGTTTCTCCTTCCTATTGTTCTAATACGTTAGAAGGTAAGACGTCTGGTAATGATTAACCAGGAGCTCAGTAAAAGTTTGAACTCCAACCAAGTAGAGCAATGGAAGCCAGATTCTCACTTGCTCAAATCGTGTCCAAATTCGTATGGTGAATGTGACTCTTCAGAAAAATTGTCAGATTTTGTCATCCTCAGTAGATTGGTGTTCGATACAAAAAGTCTTGGAGAATTAATGCACTGTAACGTTCACGCCTGAACTTGTTCTGCAGATTTTGCATAGGTGCGGGCTGTATGGCCATGTGGCATTACATTTTTTTCTCATGGGTAGGAAAGCAAGATAGTTACAGCCACACCACGGAAATGTACAACATGGCCATCAAAATCTCAGGACGAGGGAAGGATTTATACACATGAGAAACCTGTTTTATGAAATGAGAAGAAAAGTTGCACAATAACATAAGATACGTGGACAATCATGATAATGCAATATGGTCGTGCATGTCTGACAGATATTGCTATATAAGAGACTTCAGGGAAATGAAAACCAGTGGCTGTAAACCAAATGGTAGTACGTACAAGTATTTGAACATATCGCTTTGTG
>BRYF01000021.1:11185000-11187500 GCA_030159135.1 Actinidia polygama
TTCGAAAGGCGCTCTATTGGCTTAAGCAATCCCCAAGAGCTTGGTTCAGGAAGTTCAATGATTTAGTTTTGTCATGCCCCGCAACCCGCCCGGCCTATGCGGGTCGAAGGTTCGTGACCGGTCAACAGCCTAACTACCGGAGACATGCATTATACCGGTTGAACACCTGTGTATACTCATTTATAATGATACATAATTGCGGAAATGTCATAATAACCGGAAGTAATAAAGTGTGGATGACATACAGAGTTGTGCCTAATTTTAACTTTTTACTTACATGACATAACCAACTTCTTATGTACATAACATGACCAACTTTTGTCTATGACAATAATGTCATCACATCTCCACAGCATATTGGGTGTAGCCCATACAGAACGACATAAGGCCCTTGGGCCACAAAACTAAATTCTGCATGACAACTTCCTCTAGGGCTCCTCGGATTGGCTCCCTGAAAATTGTTTTCGAAAACATAAGCTATATGCTTAGTGAATAACAATAAATGCTTGAACCTGAAAATACCATGGACCATGGGCATAACATGCATACCTCGTTGGAAACCATCATGTAAACATGACATAGCTTTTTCGGAAATTTGAAACTTTCATAAAGTTGAAGCTCATGTAAACATAGCATAGCTTGAAACTTTCATAATTGTAAAGTTGTAAGTACTTTAAATCTATAAGTACAAAAAGTACAACAACTCAGCATAGTAACCTTTCGGTCACACGATATAATAACCATATAGGTCACGCTAGGGCTCTTTAGGCCAGAGACATCTCCCAACATAGATAGTTTATTTCTTGTCCCCTATCGTAAGACTATCGATAGTTTATTTCCTGTCCCCTATCGTAGGACTATCGGTAGTTTATTTCTTGTCCCTTATCGTAGGACTATCGGGCTGGGTTAAGGTCTCATCACGAAAAGACCCCGAGTGTCACTATTCATTGAACATACTTCATTTTTCATGTAAATCATTCATCCATGGGTTTTTGATTCATAATGTACTAGCATAATATGCGCTTAAAAGACATGGAAATTATACACAATATATTCATTTATGCATTGAAAACATGGAAACATTTCATGCAATGGTTTGTATTGAAAGCATTTCGAAAGTATATAGGTTTTGTTCATGGCATCATAATACTCACCTCGATTTCCTTGAATAGGTGCCAAGCAAGGCATTCCTACATGTAAGATACGGAAATGTCAATATTATGCGCAATAGTACAAGGATAAAAGATTCAACTATTACGAAACTCCCGACTTGACCTAAGGTACACTCGCGCTAGGTCGACATCCTTAGGAATAGGCCCGAGGGTCCCAAACTAACTATTCATCTAACCCCCCAATGTCCCTCAGGAAAAAGGCTAAATAGTTTAAAAATTGGTCTAGCATTCGAACGCTAGGATATGGTGTTCGAACACTAGGCATTAAACAATTAGTGTTCGAATGCTCCGAAGAGACGTTTGAATGCCAAGGAAAAATGGCTATATTCCCCTCTCTGTCCGTTCGAACGCTCCGCAGAGGCGTTTGTACGCTAAGTACTAAACAATCATCGTTCGAACGCTTCGTAGAGGCGTTCGAACACTAAGGCCAAATATCCAAGTTTCACTCTCTGTGCGTTCGAACGCTCTGCAGAGACATTCGAACGCTAAAGAAAAAATGATTACCATTCGAACACCAAAAGGGACGTTCGAACGCTAAGGCAAAATGCTCGGACCGTTCGAACGCTCTATATGGCGTTCAAACGCCGGGCGTACGTAGCAGCAGAAATGGCCTTTGAAATTTACCAAGACTTTCTAAACACAATAACTCAAATAATCAACTCTCAAATACAACCCTAGCATGATAGATCTAAGATTTAGATATTCAAAAACCCTATGAGTCTCCCCAACACTAGCACAACCCTCCTAGGTGCATCAAACCAAAAACCCCAAAAATCCCAACCTATACATAAAACAATACATACATCTACAAGGCTAAGGTGTTACCTTTCTTCAAGCTTGAGTTTGGTTTGAGCTCTCAAGGCTCTCTCTCTCTTCTTCTTCCTTTCTCTCTTCTTCTCTTTCTTCCCCTTCTCTCTCTCTCTCTATGTGTGAGTGTGAGTGTGAGTGTGAGTGTGAGTGTGCGGTGTATGTGTGGTGTGTATAATTTGAGCCTTGAGCCACACATGGGAAATAATCTCATGTGCTCCCCCCTATTGTTGATCCTTGTTCTCGTTTCTTTCTTTTCTCTTTTTTTTTTATATACTGTCGGCGTTCGAACGCTAAACGCCCATATTAGCGTTCGAACGCCAAGAAGGAATTTGTCTCTAGCGTTCGAACGTCCAGAAAACACAAAATTGACTAGAACTTGTTACAGGCTAGAGCGTTCGAACCCCCACATTAGCGTTCGAACGCCAAGAAGAATTTCGGCTTTAGTGTTCAAACGCCAAGAAGAAACTTGGTCCTAGCGTTCAAACGCCACACTCGAACGCACAGAGGACGTAAAACTA
>BRYF01000021.1:11212500-11220000 GCA_030159135.1 Actinidia polygama
AGTCCTACGTAGACCAATCACAAGTGCGGAATTAAAAAGGAATATCCTACGTGGACACCGTTGAAAAGTCAAAGGTAATGGAGTTGACTAGTCAAAGAAATAAAAGTTCAAACTATATATTATCAATTTATAGAAGGGACTAAATACTTACCAAAATAACATTAATATTAAAATAAATTCACTCATATGTTTAAATTAAAAGGGGCTAACACGTGCCCAACAACGGATATATATAAGTAATGTAGTCCAATCATATTCTAAGATTTCAAATTTCCAAAAGAGATTACATGCTCTCACTTTAAATAACACAAGACTGCTAATGAAATTTAATTCAAGCGAAAATCTTTAAAAATAATCCAACACAGTCTAGTCAAGCTAGACCTTTGCCCTTCTCCTTTTTACCTGAAAGTTGTTTTGTTTTGTTTGTTAAGCACGACGGCTTAGTAGAATAATATTATAAAAACGTCATACCATCTCTAAAATCATGAAAATGAAATGAGGTACAATGATAATGCCACCAAGGCAATGTAACTAGCCATACGGCTTAAATGTAACCAGGCCAACCCCAATGCACACACACTCTCCACCGGAATATGGGTCACCCACACAAGGAGCGTAGATAAAACAAATCCCCGAGAGCTAACCGAGTAAGATTTGAATGAATGTTTATTAAGGAGCCATCCGCCCTTTTCCTCACAACCACACCCACATCCGGAATTTTCAACCTTGGTACCCCTCCCTTGGGGAGTACCTTTCATGATTGTATCCCACCCAATGCCATGCAAAAGCCGACAAGGCCACAATGATACTATGATATGGATATGCTCAATGCCATAATCGATAATCCAATGCTCAAAGCATAATATATATATATATATATATATATATATATATCAAATGAATAATAAATAATTAAAGTTCACAATATCTAAACATTTTATTTTTAACAAAATTAGATAATTACCGAATAAAAAAAATCTCTAACGTTCTAACAGGTCAAGCACGACATATATTTTAATCAAATAACTAACACAAAATCAATTTAATCACATAAATACGTAATTTCATCATTTTAAAATAAATCTAAAAATATTATATCGTATATGTATTTTCGGAATTTTTCATAACAGTAACAATATTTTACTCATAACTTTTTCATATGATATCCGAATTACAAATTTTAAGTTTCGTTAGAAAGGTATTAAGATGATCTACAACTTTTATTTAGAACTCTCTTTTAAATTCGGACTCTAAATAACCCCAAACTGACCTATAAAATAAATTTCGAAATTTAGAATTTTATACAAATATTTCATAAAAGCAAATCTGAATAATTTATATGTTTCCACATTAACCAAACATTCAAATAATGCTGTAATAATAACTAATCACATCTCAAAATCATAATCATAAAAATGATAGGGCGATACTACAATATCAAACTACCTCTTGAAGCGTAACAATCTAAAAACGGTGGTCCAAATGGAGTCCTAACGGGATTCCAATCGGTTGAAATCGAAGAACTCAAAGAGATGAACAACTTTCGTGTTTTGTCCGAAGGCCGGAGATCGCCGAAAAGTGGCCGAAAATGGCGTTCTTTGGCCGGAGTTCTTTGGTTTTCACGTCTCACAGAGAAAGAACAAAGAAGAAAAGAAAATGAGGGAAAGGGAGAGCTCTTCCGTTATTTGATGAAGAAGAGAATAATGGAAAGAGAAAAGAAAAAAAAATGAAAGTGGGAGACAAAAGTGGAAAATGTTGGCTAAATTTAGGAAGAAAATATGAAAGAAAAGTGGAAGAATGTGGGAGAATAGGTGGATGAGAGGTGGAGTGCATTTGTAGAAATTCCAAGGTATATCTATGGTGTAACACACCCACACCATCACTAGCATACATCCTATTCCCAATGGGCCAAACAACAAAGCCCAAACAATTAAATTCAAAACACATATGGCCCATGGCCAAACTATATTTCAAACCCAAAATAAATCATTAAACATTACAACCCTAACTAGAACACTCCTGGGTAACAAAATCCAGTGTAGCGAAAACAAGGACTGATTTAGAGCTTAAGCTCGCTAGACCCTCCGTCAAGCCAACTCTCAGACCGTAGCAGGAAAATGTGAGAGCTTGGGCACATCCACCCCTCAAAACCGTGATAATCATACCGTTGGGATTTGTATGTCTACTAGTAATTGTCCGTACCCACGGACACTCCGCAAAAAGAAAATCTTAAATGTTAATTTTTGGAATATCAAACTTGTATTAAATATGATCCGATCTTATCACACTTTCCGTTATCAAATGACAAACTTTCATGTAAACAAACCCATTTAAAAAAACCTCCTTGCAAACAAAAAAATAAGAGAGATAAAATTTGGATTGGACGGTGTTATATGGGGCCTACCATGTGAATAGCATTCATTTAAAAAAATAATCTAAAAATTGATTTTTTTAATGTTTGGTTTATCTTAAAAATATGAACGCTTAAATTTTAAAATTATAGTGGAAGTGAGGCTGCAATTTCCGTCCATATAATTCTAAGGCTGCAATTTTGAAAATCTAATTATGAAAATCTATGGGGAAATCTAAGCTTGAGGCTGGCTGCAATTTTCCCACGTGGGCACGGATATTATAATTTCTCCATACAGACAGATATTAGAGCACCAAATAATTACTCATACACACACAAAAAAAATAGAGACAGACAGATAACAGAGGGAGAGAGGGGTTGATTTTCAACAATGGGCTCATCTCTCAGAGACCCATCGAGTTGCCCCGCCAGGAACCAAGTCAGATTCTGACGCTTAAGAAGACAATCATCATAGCTAAAAGAAAAAGAAGGTTGTACAGAGACCATGTGCATTTAGAAGCTGCTTATGCGGAATAATTTTTCCCTTTCACAAACAGACAGACATATCTAAGAGCACCAAATAATTACTCTCACACACAAAAAAAAAACAGAGACAGACAGATACAGAGAGAGAGAGGGGTTGATTTTGGAGGAGAAATCATGGGCTATTTAAATTTCACAAATAGACATACAGATCTTAGAGCACCAAATAATTACTCAAAAAAAATAAACAAATAGAGACAAACAGATACAAAGGGAGAGATGGGTTGATTTTCAACAATGGGCTCATCTCTTAGAGACCCACCGGGTCGCCCCACCAGGAACCGAGTCAGATCCTCACGCTTAAGAAGACAATCATCACAGCTAAAAGAAAAAGAAGGTTGTACAGTGACCATGGGCATTTAGAAGCTGCTTATGCGGAATAATTTTTTCCTCAGAGCACCGTCTCAATGGCCGGCTCACAAATTTGCTAGTTACCGGTCCATAGCAGCCCGACCGCTCCGCTCACCGGATTCACAGTTCCGCCATAGGCTTCGAACAATAGAGACTGAAGCAATACTTTGGAGGACCTATTTTGGGGGCGGCCATAGGGGATGAAAGAGAGATGGTGTTCTTGAATTCTAGAGAGAGAGAGAGAGAGAGAGACTGGGAGTGAAATAATGGGAGAGCGAGTGAAGAAGGTTTGACTCTTATAGAAGGCAATAGTGAATGGGGACCGACCATTTTGAAATTATGGGATTTACCTTCTTTAGGTGGCGTGTGAAAGTGGATAGAGAAGTTACTAATCAATTGGTTGTTGATTGATGTGTGTGCTGCTTTGATAAGAGTCAGACCGTGTGTTTACAAAGAGAGAGAGAGAGAGAGAGGAGGAAGTTGTAAAGGTTCAATTTTTTTTATATATAAATAGATAAATTTAGACTTTAGTATAATTGGACCTATTTAATTAAATTGGGTTACTTGTGAATTAATTGGGCTTAGATGTAGTCGGGCCTAAGTATATTTTGATTTGGGCTTGAAAATGGATGTGTGAAAGAGTGAGCCAATTAGAGTGGACCCAAGATTGATTTGGATTTGGATTTGTCGATTGGACCAAACAAAAGCCATTGGCCCAAGGAGGGCATTTAGGTTTTTTCTCATCTTTTGACCCAACACAAATAACTTTACCAACATTTTATGTTTAGCATTTTTTGTGTCTTCTTCCTTCTTTCTCTTCCTTTCTCTAGAGTTTGAGCCAAAAGAGGGTTTTGCATTGAAGCCTAGATCTAGGTGAGTGAGGTGTGATTTGAGTAGTGGTTCCTTTAGAGAAAATCATCTACTCGACGGGGGGTTTGATTTAAGCCAAGAAACTTGGAGATTGGAGCAAGTTGAAGAGCTAGGGTTTCATCTCATCTTCTTCAACTTTTGGAGCTTTCATTGCTTGAATTTAAGGTAAAGGGAGTTTACTTGTTGGGGTTTTCATTGGGTATGTTGTTAATAGCTTATATAAAGTCTATTGAGATATTATTTTAAGTATTGAACTTGAAATGAAAAAACTTTATTTATAATGAAAAGGTTTGGAGCTCGTAGATTTGAAAACATTATGTCTTCAGGTGTTAACACCTTATTTTTTAGGTGTCGACACTTTATTTTTTGGTGTCGACACTTTTTACATTTTGACTACTGGTCTCAAGTGTCGACACTTCATTTTTCAGGTGTCGACATTTTTCTCATTTTGTCTACTGGTTTTAGGTGTCGACACTTCATTTCTTAGGTGTCGACACTTTTCACATTTTGACTACTGATTTCAGGTGTTGACACTTCATTTCTCAGATCGACACTTTTCGCATTTTGGCTACTGATTTCAAGTGTCAACACCTAAAGTTTTTCAGATGTGGACACTATATTTTTTGGTGTCGACACTTCATGCAAGAATTTGGTTATTGGTCTCAGGTGTTGACACCTGCAGTAGTTATTTATGAAATATTTTTTAGAGGAAATACATTTGGATCAAGATTTATGTTAATGATTATCGAGGTTTATGTTAGTGATTATGAGTATTGTTCGTAACAAAAATATGAGAATGATTTTAATAATAGTTTATTATTATTATTGACGATTTTTAAATACTCTTATTGTATGTTGTTACATTTAAAATTTGATAAATATAACATGAACGTATGAGTGAACTTGTGAAAAAATATAAATCTTATGTGTGCGTGGAGATTTGAAAATAATTTTGGGAATAACACGTTAAGATGTACTGGGAAGTTGACAAATTGAAAGTCTTAGATGGCAACAATACAGAGGGAATGTTTTAGCCCATGGTAAAAGTCCCAGAAGTTGACAAATTTAAAGTCCTAGATGGCAACTACGCAAACGGTATAAGGAATGTCGACCCTTTCGGTGAAAGTCCAAAGAATGCGGTCGGATATAGAAAATGTCGACCCTTTCGGTAAAAGACTGAGGAATCGGTCGGATATTGTCTCATATGCTTGGTGCATAATGAGGTTGGTTAGGTATTAGCCTAGGTGTGTCATTCGAAATAATTGGATTAATACTTTTGAGAAAATTTGAGAAATTTAGAAACGTTAGTTATTAACTTTTTTGTGAAAAGTCGATAATTTGATTTATTGCTTTTTGAGAAAAATCGGGATTTTAGAGAAATGATTGATTTGAGAAATCACGGATTGAAATCAAAATATATTTTAATATGAATGAAAACATATTTGATGATAGTTGGTGATAAATTTGGACGTCTCATCTGTGAAGACTGTATACTCTTAGCCTCTATGCCTCTATATGATATGATAGTTTATCTCAACCATTAGAGTAGTTGACTTTGGGTTAAAGTATTGGTTTATTGAAAATACATTGAACTGAATCGTCATAAAAGAGTATATTATATCAAACTGTCATTTTATGATAAAATTTTATATACGCTATTTGTAATTGACTCATAATCCTGAGAGAATGATGAACTCAAGTTTTTGACATTGCTCACTTTGTTTTGCCAATGAGTGAGGCTAATTGGAGGTAACACCTCGATATCTTGAGTGGTCATTATTAAGTTTGTAGGAACACTTAATTCTCAAAATAAAAGCTCAGTCTCTTACAGGAGAGAGTGTGTATCCAACTTTAGGGGGCCTCACAATTTTTTGAACTTTTTACAATTTTTAGGTTTAGGATTAGTTAGAGAGAGAAGAGGAAGAAGAAGGTGGTGTTAGGTGGCATTCATTGCTTGTAATCTTTCTCTCTCCTTTTCATTTGCTTCCCAAGTTTGGAAGTAGTCTAATCATTTATTGCAAGTAGTTTCAATTTTCAATTAGCAGTTGCATTTACTTCCATTGTTCTAAGTTTTAGTTCTTTTTCTTGCTTCTGATTTTTGCTTATTATTTTTTATTTAGTATTAGTAATTGCCCGTGTCCACGGGTACTACGCAACAAAAAAAAATTCTTAAATGTCAAATTTTGAAACGTCAGGCTTGTGTTAACATAACTAACTCAAACAATCAAATAAGAGTATTCATATGGTCCAATCTTATCACACTTTCAGTTATCAACTATAAAAAAAAACTTCTTACAAACAAAAAAAATTAAGAGAGATGAAAATTCCTAATCGGAAGAAACTATTTTTTAGTCTTCGAAAAAAGAATATTTTACACTAAAGAATTAATTACCAATAAAAGTTCAAATTTTATATTTTGTCTTCTCGAAAAGTCTTTCAACACTTGCTAATCGTGAATAATCTTCAAATCTTACATTTTATTTTATTTAAAAGTCTTTCAACACTTATCAATCATGACATTCCAAAACTTGCTAATCGTGAATAGTCTTCAAATCTTACATTTTGTTTTATTGAAAAGTCTTTCAACACTCATGAATCATGACATTCCAAAATATCCTCGTCTAATTTTAAACAAACACAATAAAATCACGTATTTGATATTTGTTTTAATCAAATAATTCTAACTTTTTTATAATAGATATACGTATAATTCTAACTTTTTATAACAGATATACGTATTAGTAGGAGGGCCAAGAAACATAAATTATCTACCTTTTTTCCTTTTTTCATTTCCCTCACTAAAATCTTGATGTGTTTGAAGAAAAGTGATTTTAGTTATTAAAAAAATATCTTTGAAAAATGCTAGCTCCATATTTTGTTGGCGAAATCCAGAAGCTAATATTCTAGCATAAAACCAAAAAGTTTATAAAAAAGCTCTTGCAAAATTGTGTAAAAGCTCCTTAAGACTCTCTTTTCATGATTTTTAATATATTTTATTGCATAAAAATAATCTATAGCTTTACTATTTAAATAGACAATCAAAGTATTTTTATATTTTATTATATTGTTACTTTAAATTGGCATACAATTCAGCAACAATTAACATTTCTATTCAATTTAGCAACATTCAGTGAAAGTGCTTTTCATGAAAACAACCGGAGCCTTCGATGTTTAATTTTGAAACTAAACAAATCTAATTTATACAGAATTGTCTGAAATAAACAACACCATTAAATAAATAATCATGCTAAAAATTATTGAATCGAACACATTTTGTAAAACATGGAAATAATCGATGAACATTGCAATTTTCAATTGCAAATTTCAAAATGATACTTAGACAAAATCTAATTTCGAAAACTCCGTTTTTTCACAGCGTAATTGGT
>BRYF01000021.1:11235000-11237500 GCA_030159135.1 Actinidia polygama
AAAATTGCTAGGCAAATATATTATCAATTTACCTCTGTAAAGCAATGTTATGTCTCCATGACTATGGCGATTATAATCAACTGATATGGCGACAGACTGATTGGGCCGAGTGGATGATTGGCGACCGAACGTATTTCTATTGTAATGAGCAGGCATTTTTGATGGGTACTTTTGATAATGGCGAAATCCACAATGGCAATCAAAACGCCTTTATCATATCGTAATGGATGGACGTTTTTGATGTTAGCGACATCCGCAATGGCGATCAAGATACTTTATCGTTTTGCAATGAATGAGCGCTCGATATTGGCGACATCCTCAATGGCGATCAAGATGCCTCCGTCGTTTTGTAACGAATTGGCGATCTTGACATTGGCGATAACCTCAATGGCAATCAAGATGCCTCCGTCATTTTGTAACAAACTGGCGATCTTGACATTGGTGACATACAATCTAAGTTTGGTGATATAGTATGAAAATCACATGAAATTTTATTCTTAAACTGGCGATTTATTACAAAGAATCCGAAGTATATGTGGAGGTACTTAAAAGAACGGGAATATAGTTTAGGCGATCTTATATTCATGGCGACCATCAGATTTATTTGTAATCGTTTTTTAAGTGTTCGGCGTTCCAAGGGTGAGGGAGTGGCTTCCCATTCATGTGTTCTAGCCAATAAGTTTTTGGTTTGGATACTTTAATAACCTTGTAGGGGCCTTCCCAAGTAGGGCTGAGCTTCCCTGCGTTTTGGTTCCATTGTGGACAAGGTGATTTTTCGTAGGACTAGGTCGCCCGGCAGAAAAGATTTGTGTTTAACCCTCTGGTTGTAGTATTTGGCAACTTGGCGTTTGTAAGCTGCTTGGCGTACTTCATCCCTCTCTCTCATTTCATCAAGGAGATCAAGGTCGAGCCTTAGTTTGGTTTCATTATTCTCCCTGTTGAAATTTGAGGTCCTAAAACTTGGTATTCCGATCCCAACAAGTATAACCACTTCTGTTCCATAGACCATGGAGTATGGCCTCTCGCCTGTAGGAACCCTGCTCGTTATATGATAGGCCTAGATTATGGTTGGTAAATCTTTTACCCATTCGCCTTTGGATTTTTCCAATCTCATTTTCAAGTTTCTTAGAATGGTTCTGTTGGTAACCTCTACTTGGCCATTTGCTTGAGGATGAACGGGCGAGGAGAAATGATGCGAGATGGCGAGGTCAGAGCAAAACTGTCTAAACCCCTCGTTGTCGAATTGTCTAGCGTTGTTTGAGAAGTGAACCTTGGGAATTCCGAATCGTTAGACAATGCTCCTCCATATGAAATTCCTCGTGTTTTTCTCAGTGATCTTGGCGAGAGGCTCTGCCTTTATCCACTTGGTGAAGTAATCGATTACGACGATCAATAACTTTCTTTATACTGGAGCTTGAGGCAAAGGCCCAAGTATATCAACTCCCCATTGGGCAAACGACCATGGGCTGGTGATCGGCACCATCTTAGTATGAGGGAGGTAACTCATTGGAGCAAACCTTTGGCATTTGTCGCACTTTCTTATGTATGTCGCCGCATCTCATTCCCTTTTTTTGCTAGAAGTAGCCTTGGCGAATTACTTTTCTTACGAGCGATCTTTCCCCTGAATGGTTTTCGCAAATTCCTTCATGAATTTCCCTCATCACATACTCCGATTCTTTAGGTCGGAGACATCTTAGGAGAGGTCTTGAAAATGACCTTTTGTACAAGATTCTATTGAGAATGCAAAACTTAGTTGATCTGTATTGGACCCGGTAAGCTCAGAGTTTGTCTGATGGTAACGCTCCAGTCTGGAGATATGCAATAATGTCGTCCATCCATGTCGGTCTTGCATCTGCCTGACATATTGATTTAGAGACCTCTATGCTTGGGTTAATTAAGAATTCTAGAGGTATACTCCTATCTGAGATAAAATCAAAGGCTGAGGCGAGGTTGGCTAGAGCATCTGCCTTCTTGTTCTCTTCTCTAAGAATTTGCCGAATTTTGAAATCTCTAATCTTTCCTGACATGGTTTTGATTTCGTCCAGGTAGGCTACCATCCTCGTATCCTTGGCAAGTAGTCTCTTTAGACTTGATTTACCACCAGTTGGGAATCACTGAAGACGTCCAGAGAATCTACTTCTAGTTCAGCTGCAACTCTTAGACCGGCGAGAAGAGCTTTGTATTCGACTTCATTATTGGTGGCTTTGAATCCTATACATATGGCGTATTCCATCTGCTCACCCGAAGGAGTTTGGAGAACTAATCTCGCGCCACAACCATGCTGATTTGACGATTCGTCTACGAATAGTTTTCATTTGGCGAAGCCCTCGTCTGGGTTTAATTGTTCTGGAGTTTCCATCTCGGGGATATTTTCTTCTAGTTCCTGGGCGAAGTCGTATGTGAATTCAGCTACAAAGACGGCCAAGGCCTGGCCTTTAATCGCTATTCTTGGTTTGTATTCAATATCGAATTCTGTTAACTCAATAGACCATTTGAGGAG
>BRYF01000021.1:11240000-11242500 GCA_030159135.1 Actinidia polygama
GAGGGACGCATTCATGGTGGCCATGTTTTTGGTCAACCTAAAACCCAAACCCAAAACCGCAACCCCCAAAACAAAAAACCACACCGAAATCACAATAGATACCACCGCTGCCATGGCCAATGCTCAAATCGCACCTACCACCGTTTGAATCGCACATCATTGCTCGAATCGCACTCTTTGTCAACGTTGCGAGGTTTTAGGCTGTGTAAAGACGACGACAAGTATAACGTCCAATTGGAAACATCTTTCTCTCTCCCCCTAGTGGCCGGTGAGGGTGGTCGATGATGGCTGATTGATGGGTTTGGGGGATGGGTATTTTGGGATTTTGGCTGGTGTTTAGGTTATGAGCCCATGGGTCAAGTCTTCTATTTCAATATCGAAGGCTCTGTTTGGCTTCGATATGCCATTGTCATTAAAGGAGTGGGTCTAGCAAATCTGTTGTCGGTGTTTGGCAAACAAAAAAATGGGTTTTGATATGCCATTGCTAGGTCGTATCTTGCTAATTATGTTGTTTATATTTTTATTCTGTTTTTTTATTTATTATTTTTTCTAGCTTCAGTTGTTTGCTAGGTCGTGGTTTGGGTTTTATATTGATAGGTTTTAATTATCAAGCTTCAGTTTTCTTTATTTTTTTGACTAGTAAAAACTAAAAAAATATAAAAAAAATTGTTATTGTTTCAGAAAAAAATATTTGAAGAAGGAAAAAACAAATTTAACGAGTACAAATAATTTTTTTTATCTTTAGTGATCTTTTCATCAAATTAGATAAAAAAATTTAAATTTTTAAACTTATCTCATCAAGATGATCCGAACAATTATAAAATTTTGATAACCCAAACAATTAGCAAAAATTGCAAAAATTTGAGAATCCAAACAACTTAAGTCTTAAAAAAAACTATGACAACCTGATATTTGCCACTGCATATAAAAGCGGGGACGGACTAGGTGCAATTGTCGCACCAAATATTTTTTGAAAAAATAAAATTATTGTTTTATTTGCTCATTATCTATGTACCTATTATGGGATTTTAGTTTGGAGGAAACCCCTTTTCCCAAAAATCGAAGTTATGATTATGACAAAACAATTGGTAAATTATTTGGCCATTACCTCTGTGTGGGTCAAGTGCATAGACTTTATTTTACTATCATGGACTTAGATTACAAACCCATATCATATAATGGCCCTGTTTGATTATTTATAAGTCCAGCTTATTAGATTATGATTTTTATATTATTTACCTAAAAAAGTAACAAGTATGTTTAGTTATAAGTTATGACAAAAAGTTAATTGTTTAGTTAACTTAGAGTATATCTAGCAATACTCCTTACTTTTATCCCAAATCTTAATAAGATAATCAATTTCTTACCACACATCTTTCAAAAATACTACAAAATCGTTGGAATCGAGTTCCTACATCCACCATTATCCCCTAACTTCGAATCCTTCATTTTTGCATGTTCAAAAATTTTATGTTGCAAATTTGGATTTACAACTGATGAGAAAAGAGAGAGAGTATTGTTGACATAAAATATTATTGTTTATGAATTGAGGGTGCTATAGTAACTCTTCACATGTGACATGTGTGGAGGAAGTGTATTAGTCCTCAAAAGTAGGGAGTCAAAAAGGTATCTATTGAAGCTTATTTTTTAAGAATTGCTCTCTATTTTAGTGTAAAAATAGGAATAGGGATGCTGTTGGAGATGCTCATAGTCGTTGAGTATATTTTTGTGACATAAATGATCAAATTGTTCTTAAAAAGTTCTATAAGTTTTCTATTTTAAGTGTTTTTTAGCAATTAATAAAAAATAGTATGGCTTCTTCTGCACATAAATATATTTTAAGTTGTTGAAATAATACGAAAAAATTACAAATCGTAGCTTAAAACTATCTTACTTTTTAGGTCCAATAAATTGAGAGAGAGAGATATGAACTTGCCGAATCGCACCCGTACCTAAATTGGGTCCCCGTCTGATTCAAATATAGGAACATTTGTTAAAAAACCCATGTGATATTGACCTCCTTTCATTTGGGGGGTTTAGTGTGATCCTGAAGAAAGTTTAATATCTTTCTTTTGCCTCCATAAAGTTTTGGTAATGACACCTCAGACTTTTTCAGGGTATTTGTGGGACATTGACCTTTAAAAAATTCTTGCTTCTTGGTCAATAATCATGTTTTTACTATTTGAAAAAAAGATAATTTTATTCACAAAAGTGTATAATGTCATCAATAACATGTGGTATAAGTATCTAATAGAAGTAACAAACATTCGTAAGAAATTGACAAACTACACTGTTTGAGAAAACAATAATATGTTAAGGTTAAGGTTCAAATTTACAAAACAAAATAGTTTAAGGGCCAAATCAAAAAAACATCAATTCACTATAATTTAAAGAGTTCAACAATTAATAGGTTCAGGTTCAGGTTCAAATTTACAAAAAAATTTATTTAAGGGCCAAAACGAAAATCAGTTAATACTTTAAAGGGGCAAAGTATAGTTAA
>BRYF01000021.1:11270000-11275000 GCA_030159135.1 Actinidia polygama
CAAGGTTTTTATTTCGTTACCTATAGTGATTGTTTTATGATGATTATTTTGTCACATATAATGAATGTTTTATGACGAAATATCCGTCACCATTTTGACGTTTTTTTGTCACTAGTTATTTGCTTCGTCACAAATAATTGCTGAAAAATGATGATGTAAAGAACATAGGGAAGGAAAAACTTTTGTCACTTATTATGACTGTTTTATGACAAAATTTATTTTGTCACCTAAAGTATTTCGTCACCATTTTATCATTTTTGTCACTAATCATCTATTTCGTCACAAATAGTTGTTGAAAAAATATCATAAAAAAATTTTCGTCACCTATAGTGACTATCTTGTGACAAAACTTATTTGGTCACCTATACTGTGTGTTTTATGTCAAAATATTTTTTTAACATTTTAACATTTTTTTGTCATTAGTCATTCCATTTTGTCAAAAATAGTGGCTAAAAAATATTATGTAAATAATATTATTGTTGAAAAAATGTTCGTCACGTAAAATTTTAAAATTAAAAAATTACAGAAAATAATAAAGGTTAGAAAAAAAATTGTCATCTATAATTTCAAATTCAATTCAATTGGTGACTTATAGTTTTGTCACCCAAAAGTTTTTATAGAAACCTCTTTGGTAACAGAAAATTTCATCACCTAAAATACATTTATGAGGAGTATAAATGGAAAAAAAAAATCGTCCTTAACAATACATTGAGAATATAATGTCATGTCCATTTAGAATATAGCAAATCTCAAATTAATAATACCACAACCAAAAATTTAATATAATAACTACACATCTTCATAAATCAATGTACTCGTGTACCAAAGTAAATACATTCAAAAACTCAAGATGATTGTAGACATGAGGAATACCGTAGAAACGTTCATAAGGTAATTGATTATGAGTAACAAGAGAAGATGTGTGGTTAATGGTATATATTGTAGTAAGGGCAAGATCGCCCCAAAAGTGCTCAGAACACGAGGCAGAAATGAGAAAGGCACGAACTATGTTTAATGTGTCTATGTTTACACTCAGCGTGACCATTCTCTTGGGAAGTGTCAGGACAAGAGCAATGAGGCAGGGTACCACTACTTTGAAGAGAGTTCAAGAAATGTTGTTTCTTTATATTCCATGACATTGTTAGAACGAAAGATTTTGATGGTTTGATCAAATTGGATTTCAACCATACTAGTAAAGTCATGATAGTTTTGGGGTAATTTGAAATGATTATGCAAGAGATATATCCAAGTAAAGTAAGAGTAATCATCCAAAAACTGATAAAAATATTGAGAACCCCCATAGTAGTATGAGGGATAAATCCCTGACAGCAGAGTGTATTAAGTCAAAAAGGGAGGATGAAACAAAGTCACTAAGGGTAAAAGGAAGAGTAGGTTGTTTGGCAAGCTGACAAGGTAAACAATCAATGTTTTTAGTTCTGACATGACTTAGTTGAACACTAGAAGCCAAAGGGTGTAATCTATTGGCAGATATATGGAATAGCCAAGAACAAAAGATTCAAGGATGGAGGGGAGGAAGTGGAAGCAGCACACCAAACAGAAAAAATGACTGAGAAGGAAGGCGAAGATGAATGAGCTCAAACAGTCGTCCAATTTTGCGGCCTATCCCAAGATTTTCACCTATATTTTGATCCTGCACCTGACAACCAAAACTAGAGAAAATGACAGTTAGACCAAGCTCATAAAGTTGTCCAACAAAAATTAAATTTAAAACAAGAACGGGGATGTGAAAGGTATCAGGAAGAGACATATTAGATATAGAAACTTGTCCTACGTGACTACCAGGCATGTGAGACCATCAGCGATACGAATATTCAGTATGTGAGTAGCAGAGGATTTGGATGAAAAAATATTAGGATCAGAGGTCATGTGGTTACAACATGCAGAATCAAAGAACCATGATGAAGTACTTGAGAGGTGTCAAATAAAGCAGGGGAATGAGATGTACCAGAATTAGAAAGAACACGTGTGAACATACTCTTAATGTCACTCATTGTGATGGAAGAGTAATGAGGATCAAAAAATAACGAAGAAGAATGGTCGGCAGCAGCGGCATACTGAGAGGTAGGCAAAGGCTTAGACAAATGGGCAATTACTTGGTGTTGTGTGGGCAATTACTTAGATAGTGACCTAGTCGTTGCTTGTGGTAGTGCTTGCAAACTCTAACCAGACAATGGAGTAAGAGATGGCCTAGGTTATGGCAATATTTGCAATAATCAAGGTTCTCCATAGATGCGGTGGTAAAGTTTTGCGAAGATGACGACATCAGAAAGCAAGAAAAAAATTCAAAACCAATCTGAATGAGGTAGAACAGGCGTGCCCAGGTTTGGACTAGGTTAAAACCAGTTGGAAAATATTGGAATCGGTTGAACCTGCTACAAACCGGGTGAAAACCGGTAAAAAACAAAGTCGAACCTATCAAAACCAGTTCAGAAATCGGTCTAAAACATGGTGAACTGGACAAGTCGATTCTCTCAATATATGCTGGTTTTTAAATTCAACTGAACCAAAACCTAGCCTACTGACGGGTTAACTGGTTGAACAGGTCAATCCGATCCGGTTATCAAAACATTAGCCTTCAAATAACTTTTTGTATCTTTGGCCATGTCCAATGCCAATTTGTTTAAGCACGGCAACGTCCATATCTTGGGTCTTCAATTGAAAAAGTCAATGTCTAGCTTTGGAAAGTACTTCAGCCCTTAAAAATTGGACTTAAAATAAATAGTACACACGGAGGCTCCGTTTGGTTGGATGGATAGAATGGAATGAAATGGAAATGGAATATGAATAGGAATAGGAATAGAATAAAGATTAGAATGAGCTTGAAATGGAATGAGATAGGAATAATCAATCACATTCTAATATTTGTTTATGTATAAGAATGAGCTTGGAATAATTATAAAAAAAAAATCAGTTTATATAAGCAAACTGTTTTCAGGCATTTATTTTCCTGTTTTCAATAGTTTTTGTTTTTTGCACTAAAAAATTGTTTTCATGTTATTGAAAAACTGAAAAAGCTGGTTTGTTGAAAAAAGTGTTTGTTCTTTTTGAAGTTTTTT
This sequence comes from Actinidia polygama, assembly GCA_030159135.1. Lineage (NCBI taxonomy): Eukaryota > Viridiplantae > Streptophyta > Magnoliopsida > Ericales > Actinidiaceae > Actinidia > Actinidia polygama. The sequence goes on from BRYF01000021.1 coordinate 11,273,078, forward strand.
TTTTTTTGAGAAACTGTTATGTTTGGAAAAAAAAGCTTTTTCATATTCTAAAACAATTGTTTCATTTTTCATTTTTCATATTCTGAAAAAATTGTTTCAGTTTTCATTGAAGATTTTTTTTTCTATTTTACAATTTCTACAAAAAAAAATATAAAATTTCTATAAAATCAAAAACATCATTTTCACTTTATCTCCTACCTATTTACCCGTGTGCTAAGATCAGGGTATCACATATCTAGTTTTCTTTCTCCCAGAATAAAAGTTGATACATGGTCTTGTTTAATCTTCCTTTTCATCAAATAAATCCGGATCATCCATCCTGGAATGCAATAACTTTATCAAATTATTTTATAGAAGACATTAATAGATCAATACAATTTATCTCAATATATATATATATATATATATATATTTGTTATGATCAAAATCATGACTTAAATCTTATATATATAATTGTTATGATCAAAATTATTACGTAAAATCTTGAGGCTAACAATCATATATTTTTTTTGATAACTAGGTATATGAGAAAACATTTTGATAAAAAGTTGATTTAACATGGTGCATTGCAATCCTCTTTTCTTTTACCAAATTTTTTCAAAATATTCAAAACCTCTTATAACTATTTTTTATTAACTTTTTGAAATATTATCAAATTTGAGTTGAAATGTGACTATTTTAGATTTGATGAAAGATTTGATTCATCATTGTTTGGTGAGATTTTTGGTTATCTTTTGATTTAATCCGAGTTTAATAACAGGATTAAATCTCTTTTTTAGGACTTTAACTATTTTCTTCATCGAATTCAATATTAACGAAGGATTTGACTATGGATTTGGAAATGCTTGAAGGGCTTTCCGAGGGGTAGTGTCGTAAACTCAAATAATATCAAATAGACAGCCTGAGAGCTTCTTAATGCAAACCAATTTCGTCTCAGTACCAACCAAAAAACTATTTTTTTATTACAATTTTAATCTCGAAAAAAGATCTCACTGGCGGTCAAGATACTCTGTATTGCCTGCTAAAGCGACGGTCTAGATGCTATGTGTCTCTATAAAGTCTGCAATCTGCAAATCCCAAACAATTGAGAGAGAGAGAGAGAGAGAGAGAGAGAGAGAGTTGACTCGAAGCGAGTGTGTGTTTGGTTGGATCTCAATGGAGTTTCTAGTGGAGAGAGAGAAAGGGATAGATCTTTTTGGAGGAAGGGGCTGATCAACGACTGTGGGGAGGGGATGGTGGAGAGCTAGTGGTGGGTGGTGGTGGAGAATGGTAGTGCTGGTGGGTATACGCCTAGGGTTTGGGGTGGTGAAGGTAGGGTATAATTAAAAATAAGTGGGTTGTATTATGATAAAAATAAAATAATTAAATTAAGATGGTTTATACATAGAAATAAGCTTGTATTAAATTAATATAGTTTGTACTTAAAAATAGGTTTATACTGAGAACATTTTGATTTGTATTTAGAAGCTACCGAGAGCTTTTAAATGCAAACCAGAATGATAAGAGCTTCTAAATGCAAACCAAATGGGTTGACACTTGACACCCCAAAATTAATTTTTCTTTTTATTGCAAACTTACCATTCTATAAAATTATTATTAAAGACAAGCTAGAAATTCTTATAAAAAAATAAATCTTTTTCCAATGCCATTACCTCCTTTCCTAGCCACAGTTGGCCACCACTCTCTCTACCACCTTCAACATCCTTGTGTTGCCACCCTAAACACCTCTCTCCCCTCCATGACCACCCAATGACCTCCTAATCATCCCACAATTAACCCACTGAAGGGAATCGTATCCTGCAAATGAAAGAGTAAATTTAAAAAAATTTCTTTTTCAAAATTTAAGGTCATGTAAATCGTACAATATTGATCAAGAGAGGGTTCAAAATACTATGAATAGGACGAGAAATTCAAGGTTGAAAC
>BRYF01000021.1:11302500-11305000 GCA_030159135.1 Actinidia polygama
TACACTTTATAAACCATAAAGAAAAAAGAAAAAGAACATGCCCTAATTTCTGAAAACAAAGATTAAACTGTCACTACAAAATGATTCTATGAGATAAAATTGGCGTAATAATTTTCAGATTTTTTTTTGGTTTCATGCATACTCTTGGATTTCCCTTGTTTTGTTGCAGCTAAAGTACAAAAAGAGCTACTTAAAATAATTAAATGTGGGGTGTGAGTTTAGAAAATGAGAGGAACAAAATACTGCAGTGGTCCTGCGATGGTGGAGGTGGCTGCGACCTTGACAGCAACAAGATCCTAGCTGCGGCCCAGAAATAGTGAGATCAGCCGCCGAAGCTGTTTTCGAGAAAACGACTCTTTGACGGTCAAGTTAAATGATCGAAATATATATATATATATATATATATATATATATATATATATATATAGATAGATAGATAGATAGATAGATATGCTTCTTAGAATTGAATTTGTGTACCTTTTAGAAAAATAAATGCTGACTTTATATGGCACAGTTCGACGCGTACCTTAACGCGTCAACTGTTATGTCATTGGACAGACTACAGCTCGACGCATACTCGGACACATCGACTGTTGTATCAGTGAGTAGGTGGCTAACCCATCCATCCGCCTAGGGCCTGGCTGGTAGCCTATCATCATGCTGTCGACGTCTCGATCATGGCATGGGGCTATCAGAAGAAGCTTCGATGTGTAAGTTACCTTATGTCTCCTGACATCCCTTGGGATCGCTGCCGGTAGGGCTATTCAAAAATCCAACTCACCCGCAAAATCCAATTAAGTCAACGGGTGATTTCGAACTATTGAATGGTAGGATACGGGTTTCAGAATCAAGAATCCGATTGTATTCGGGCAGTTGACGCATTATGACCAAATCCAACCCGCCCTACTCGTGAATCCGATACACTCCTCCCCCTTCTCTCTCACTCTCTCTCACTCTCTCTCTCTCACTCTCTTTCTAAGTCTTTTTAGCATGCAACAGATACTCTCTTCTATTGTTGTTCTGTTGGTGTGTGTCTCGACTGCGACACCGCATGCGCAAAGTTCAATTGAGCCTACTCGCTTTCAGATGCAAACGAAGATGATCAAGCAGATCCAGACTCTCGACAGTCGATGACATTGCTGCGAAGTGTGAAGCTTTCTGTCACTAGAAATCTGTGTTTATAAAAGAAAAGAGATTGGGAAAATTAGTAGGAAAACCCAAGTTTTGACACTATTATTGATCAAACCCTTAAGTTGTAATATTTTTTATTTTAACCCTAGACTTTCAAATTGAAAGAAAATCCGACCAACCCAACCGCAACCCGCTAACCCATGAATGGTCGATTTCGTGAATAGGTTTAGTCGGAATCGGATCTTCAGATTTGCAACTCGAATGTTTTCGGGCGGTTGATAGATTATGGTCAAATCCGACCCGCCTGACCCGTGAACAGCTCTAGCGACTAGCCATTTTCCCTTGTCCAAACTCTAGTGCAGTTACTCTTTCGAACTTGCTAAATAGCGACAACTCGAAAGTAATGGTAGCCTTAACTCGGACAGTGCCTGTATTCGATAGTGTTTGCACCAAGCTTCAATGCAAGGGACCATCGAGTTTGCTTCATAGCGACAACTCGGTGGGGGTGCCTGCCTTAGCAATGCTAGAATCTGTCATTGTATATTTTGTCCCTTACAATTGTTCCTCAGTTCGCATGAGATGGCTTAATGTCAACTGTCGAGGTGATGTGAGTTGTATGTGTGCATCCTTTGAGCTTGGAGCTTGGCGGCACACTATTTCCTCCTAGCTATTTTTCTCCTATTTAAGTATGTCATTTCACTATACAGTTTGAGTCATGCGTTTGAGTTTGATTAGTCCGTGAGCTCGATTTGAGCACTAGTGTCGAGGTCCCTCACCTACCTCTAGGGTTCATTTGGTGAGGACGCGCGGCTAGGTGACTGTCACATGCTTATTTCTAGTTGGTTTAGGAGCGGTTGCTGGTATTTTCGACGACGTGCCCTAAGGGCACGTTTGGGCTGCCTTCCTGCCTCTTCACCTTCCTTATAGAGGTCTGTTTTCTTCCTTCATCATTGTTCATAAAACCTTGAAGCATTCTAGAGAGAGAAAGTGCATCCCCTCCTTTTGCTACTGTCGTCTGACTGCCTGACTCATCACCATTCCAGTTGCCGGCGATTGTTCTCCGACCTCTACATCGACCAGATCTTCCTGATTTATTTTTTTGTGAGTTTTTGATCTCCATTTTTTTTGGCAACTTTTCTACTTTGGTAGTTTTTTTTGTTTCTGGATTTGCTTTGCTCTTGCTTGCATTTTTGTGTTTGTTTCCTTGAATCTATTGTGAATTTGCTTCTTTTGTTGCCTGTCTAGAGTTCCTGGGCATTGGCTTGTCCACCATTGCTGGAGCTCTGTGCTTCTTTGAGTTTCTGTAAACTAGGTCGTTCTTGACCCATTTCCCCTGATGAAACGGATCCAAGTTGCCATGTAGGACAAA
>BRYF01000021.1:11332500-11335000 GCA_030159135.1 Actinidia polygama
ACCATATCTTCAGCTCGTCCAGACGATGTGGCTTTTTAAGAAGCGGCATTTCATGTAAGCCTCCGATTTTCCATTTATCCTACAATCAGGATGATTTTGCAATATTATAACATCTGCCCTGCCCAGCTTGTTCCCAACGCATGGCAAAGTATCGTTTGCGCGATGGCGCTGTGGCAGCCCTACAAATATACCATGTCCATTTCTGAATTTAGGAATTTGTTTAGCCTAAACACGAACCTTAAACCTGATCAAGGTTGGTTGTACTTTAAGGCGAGGTACAAAAAGACTTTTCTCAGAGGATATCCCAACAATGTTAAGGGGTGGAAAATTAGGTTTTTCTTCATCTTGGGGATCAGTGGGAGCTTCCCGAAGGTTCTTCTCGTGAGGGTGTCCCAAGGGTCCCGACATCATGGGGCATTCCAGGGCGGTCTCAAAGTTTTTCATTATGATATCTTTATTTTTGTTGTCTTAAGGGTTAATATCCTGTCTTATATGCCTCAGACAAACATTGCAACAAACTACCGAGGCTATATGGCGACGAGCCCAAAGTTTTTCACGAAATTTTAAGCTCGGTGGAATCAATAAGGCGATATTCTGTCCCGGTGCTTCTCGAGTCAAAATCTTTTCACCGGATTTTCAGGGCCCGTGGCGTCTGCCAATCAGGGCGAGGAACGACCTAGAGATAAAGAGGCGAGCTCCTCTAGCGACGCGGGTGAGTCCCGCCTTCTTTCTAGTGAACACATCCGCCGAGAGAGCCTTCCCCGAGAGGACTCGTTAGAGTACCTAGGAACCGTTGGAAGGAATTAAAGAGAAACGTACCTCATCTCTATGACTGACCTTACTAAGGTTATCGGAAGGGAAATTCTTGGACCCTACCCTAGCTTTTTGTTCGATAGTTCGGACCCAAGTTCGGAATCCGAGTCGGAGTCCTGGTCGGACTCAAAATTACCCCCGAGCTTAGATCGGATGGTATTGCTTCTTCTCTTTTCCTAAGCGTTTTACATTCCTGTGCCTAATGTAAAATTGTTTTTAGCCATGTCGAGGAGAATCAGCCTTAAGAAAATTGGCGAGAACGTTACGAACTCTAAAGGCGAGAGCACGGCTAAGTCCACCTCAGCAAAAGGGGTGGTGATTGGCGAGAAGCATCCCAGAAACGAATCCTCTTGCTCGCCTAGGAAGAAGGATGAGGCTGTCGACAATGCCAAGAGTAAAGAAGTTGCCCCTATGCCCGAGGCTAAGAAAGCTACGAGGCCCAGTTGGGCGGCAAGCTCAATTGGTACTCCTCTTTTGAAATCCGAGGAGGGCACCTCGAGAAATCCTGCCGAGAGCCTGGGACCAAGAATATCTTTTTTGGCAAGTCCCTCAGTCGCTGAGAAGATCCTTACCAAGGTGATTCCCCTTGCTGACCAGGAGAGGGTGAAATAGCTAACCTCTGATAAGACAATTACAAAGTTCTTCCACGCCCTGGGTCAGGTATCAAGTCGCCTCCGTTCGCGTTTTTTCTGTAATGTTTTCAGTGTGCTAAAAATTGTTCTTTAGCAGGCACTCATGTTCGGAGCTTCTGTTATCGTGCGGGGTAGGGGAAGCATTGAAAGAATCTGCTCTTTAACAAGGCTGGGCTGCCTCCTTGGATAGTGAGGTGGCTCGGCTTAAAACAATTTCGGGTGACCTAGAAATGCAATTGGCCGAGTCTCAAGCCAAGGAGCATCAAGCCATGGATGAGTTTGCCAAAATAAAGGAGGAAAGGGATTCTATCGCCGAGAACTTTAACAAGGCGGGGGGGATCTTGATCGGCGATCTGAGAGCGAGCTTGGATCTCGCCAAGAAGAGTGACGTGAAGGAGTTCAAGACCTCGTCCGAATTCACTAAGAAGGTGGAAAAGAGGCTTCTCAGTATTTCGGCAAGGGTTTTGATTTTTGCACTAGGCATCTCCGACGTCATCATCCCGACCTTCCCGTAGATCTGGATAATTTAAGTTTGGACAACGATTTGCTTGAGGAAGAGGACAAGAGACGAGGCGGAGAGAGAGGAGAGGGAGAAGAAAAAACAAGATGGGGCATCGGGCGACGCCAATCCCCCTGAAGACTTGTAATATTTTTCTTTAACGAGTTTTGTAATGTTCTCTCACGATTTTTGTAATGCAAGTTGTACTCCTTTCTTTTTAATGAATGAGAAACTTTTGTTCATCGCTCTTCGTGGTGTATGTTTTCGGTTGGCGACCGCATGTTTTTAAAAAATGGTGAAATGCCTTCCAATTTTATTCAAACTTTAAATTGCGACGTAAACTGGAATGATAATTGGCGACGTTCCGTCGTAAATGAACTTCTCGAGTTTTGATAATTGCAAAAACAACAGTGGCGACCACGATGCCTGCATGCTATTTTTGAATGAACTAAAAATCTCAATATTGGTGATTTCTTGAATGGTGATTAAAATATCTCGTAATCTTGTTTTTGGCGACATCCATAATGACAATCAAGATTTGGCGATATTCACAATG
>BRYF01000021.1:11340000-11342500 GCA_030159135.1 Actinidia polygama
CCATCTACCTTTTAGGACTATCTGACTTGGTTTAAGTACTGTTAGAGGGGACCCCGAGTGTCACATGCATATAATTTGAACATATCCATTTTGCATGTAAATCAACCATCTATGGGTTTTCATTCATATCATAAGAACATATTATACGTTTGAAAGACATGGCATTCGTATTATAACATATTTTTAATGTATTGAAACATGGAAAACAATTGAGATACATAGTATGGTTCGCAAATGTTTTGAAAGTACATATGTTTTGTCCATGGCATCGTGTTACTCACCTGGATCTCCTTGGCTATGTGCTAGACTGCGTGTCCCTACAAGTGAAGTAAGGAATTATTAATACTAGATTCATTGATAATAATTTAACTAACAAAACTATTGACTTGACCTTAGGCTTCCTCGTACTAGGTTAAAAACCTCTTAACATGGTCTAAGAACTTTATATAGGTTGATTAATTACCTAACATACTTTGGTTAAAGTCACTAAGCCTTAGGGGGAAAAGGTCAATTCTGCCTAAAAATGGCATTGGCGTTCGAACTCTTATCTGGGCGTTCGAACGCTAGGGTGACCGTTCGAACGTTGTTCTTGGGCGTTCGAACGCTCCCTATGTTCAGTGACATGAACAATAGCTGATCTTACTAATTTCTTATCAAACTTTACCAAAATCAACCCAACTCATTCTAAGACTCTTAGAGTATGTGAAACTAATCTATAAGGTCACAATAACTCCAAATCAAACAAAACTAATCATTAAATCTTAAGGGATCTAAGGTTAAAGCAAACCCAAAACCCTAAACTACACATACACATATATATACATGGATTAGAGGTTTTGTCTCTCCCAATAACTTACTTGAGCTTCAAAAAGGACTTTTATGCCGTTCTCTTCCTCCCCTTTTTTCTTCTTCTCTTCCTCCTTCCTTTTTTCTTTCCCTTTCTTCTCTCTTCTCTTTTCTCTCTCTCTCTACCCGTGGGTGTGTGTTTTGTGAGAGTGAGGATGAGAGAATGAATATGTGTATATGTGTGGTTGTAAAGTGCTGGCATGGAAATGATCCCATGTAGTTTCCCCATTTTAATTTCGTGTTCCCTTTTTTATTTTTCAGTTTCTACTGTGGGCGTTCGAACGCTCCTTTTTGGCATTCGAACGCTTAAAAGGATTCTGGGTTATGGCGTTCGAAATACCGTTCGAACGCTCAGTAGGATTTTGTACATTGAGGGTTCGAACCCTCTTGCTTACAGTTCGAAACATGCGAGGCTTGAAATTTGGGTTTTTGGCCTTACCGTTCGAACGCTCCAAATATGCTGTCAATGGGCGTTCGAACGCCTTGGCAAAATGCTCGACCGTTCGAACGCTCATCCTGGCATTCAAACGCTAAGAAGAAAACTGGGCAGAAATCATAAGTTTGTAGCTTTTGAATACTTGCTAGCTTTAACTGATCTTTTAGACTCTTGTCTTTAATTAGTCCACCCTAATTATCGTATGCGGTGTATTCATGCGATTAAATGGGATTTACGGATGCGGGCTGTTACATTTGGCCCGTTTAGTGTTTCGAGCTTATTTTTTAGATTTTTTTAGAAATTTTTATTTCAACCCGGTTTGTCTCAGGCCCTAGGATTTCGTATAGAATATTTATACTCTTAATCATGATGTTTTCAATAGTTTTTTGAGATTAATATAGTTTATGCGTGAGTTTGCACCGTTAACCCCAATCGTTCGGTATTTTTGAGAATCAACAAAAATTTGATGCGTCTTTGCCTGGTATTCACTTAAATCAGCAGGTTTATGAAAGAAATCCAAACCGAAATCCTTTAGAATCAATGGCTAGGGCTTGATTATTGATTCTTTGTTCGTATCCGCTGCATCAGCTACCCTACCTATAACACCCCGAATCCGTTAAATTCGTTAATTATATAAATGATGATCCGTATGCTGATTAATGAGGATAAGTATTCAATTAGAGGAATAAAATCTAAGTTAAGAATTCTTAAAACTTAAGTTTTAGTTCTATCCAATTTTCTTTTTGGCGTTCGAACGCCAGTGGGATCATTCGAACACTCAGCCAAATTGTTCTTGGCTTTCCAACACCAATACAGGTGTTTGAACAATAAGGCAAAAATTAAAATGTCATGCTCACGGTATTATCGCACGCTGTTGTACAGCGTTCGAACGGTAGAAGCCCAAAATCCTTCTTAATGTTCGAACGCTAAAGCCAAAATCAATGTTAAAAGTCTTCCTAGCGTTAGAATGGAGTGTTTGAACGCTAGGGCCAAATTCCTTCTTAACATTCAAAAGCTAAGAATAGCATTTGAACGGTAACAGCAAGAAAAAGGTAAATAAAAAGGGGACACAAGATTATAATAGGGGAGCCACATGGGATTATTTCCCATATGTTCAGGAAAATATACATACATACTCCACACTCCCATACCCCATACGAAGAGAGAGAGAGAGAGAGAGAAAGAGAAGAAAGCAAAAAGGAAGAAGAAAAAGAACAA
>BRYF01000021.1:11380000-11392500 GCA_030159135.1 Actinidia polygama
CGAAAGAGAAATAAGAACAAGTATTGTGAATTTCACCGGGACCATGACCACAACACTGAAGACTGCTTCCATCCAAAGGAGCAGATCGCTGACCTTATCAAAAGAGGATATTTGAGGAAGTATGTAGTTGATCGCCTGCCTCCCCACTCGTTAGAAAGGAGATATGGCGATAACCGACCAACTGCGGGAGACATACAAGTAATTTATGGTGGATTAGATTTCGATGGGTGCTCAAATTCATCCAGGAAGAGGCACGCTAGAAGCGCCAGTGAGCGGGCTAAAGAGGAAATCTACAACCTTTCCTCGCCCATTGTTGATATCCATCCACCCATCACCTTCAACAATGATGATCTAAGAGGCCTCCACCTTCCCCATGATGTTGCCTTGGTCGTCTCAGCCGTCATCGCCAACTTCAATGTTCAGTGAATCTTGATCGACAACGGGAGCTCGGCGGATATTTTATTCATCTCGGCTTTTGAAAAAATAAAGATCGGGCTAGATAAACTCCATCCCTTTCATACCCCATTAGTGGGTTTCGAAGGAAATATGATGCATCCGCTTGGATGGATCAAATTGTGGGTAACCTTGGGAATGGATCCGCATCATATCACGACCTGGCAAGACTTCATCGTTGTAGATTGCCCTTCGCCTTACAATGCAATCCTAGGCCGCCCTACCTTAGGAGGAGTAAAGGCAATCACCTCAACCTACCACCTAAAGATGAAATTCCCCACTTCTACGGGGGTGGCTGAAGTGAGAGGCGACAAAAAAGTGGTAAGGCAATGCTTCATTTCGGCCATGAAGACGGAAATCCCCTCACAAGCCCAACAACAATTACAGATCGCCAAGGCCGAGATGAAGCCTTTGAGGAACGAGTTGGAATTGGTTGTCCTGGGAGACCCCCTAGAAACCGAAAACACCAAACCCCTTAAAGAAGTCATTCCAATCTCCATACACCCAGATTATTCGGATCACCATGTTATGATCGGTTCCGAACTGACCAACGAACTGCGTTCTGCACTGACAGAATTCTTAAAGAAAAACTTTGATGTCTTTTCCTGGTCCCAAGTCGCCACACATAAATTGTTCATCAATCCCGAATATTCCCCAATTCGCCAGACGTGAATAAAATTCGCCCCTGAACGCCTAAAGGTTATCGAAGAAGAAGTAGCTAAGCTCGTTAAAGCCAACGTTATCAAGGAAGCCCATTACCCGGAGTAGCTCGCTAATGTTGTCGTCTCCCCTAAAAAAGGGGGGAAATGAAAAGTATGCGTTGACTTTACCGACCTCAACAAGGCGTGCCCAAAAGACAGTTTTTCTTTGCCCAAAATTGACCTGATAGTCGATGCTATGTCCAAATATGAGCTCCTAAGTTTCATGGACGTCTTTTCCGGTTATCATCAGATTAAAATGTTCCCTCCCGATGTGGAAAAGACTTCTTTCATCACAGAACAAGGGTTATATTGCTACAAGGTCATGCCATTTAGACTAAAAAATGCTGGGGCGACGTACCAGAGATTGGTCAATAAAATTTTCAAGGAATTGATTGGGAAGACGATAGAGGTGTATATTGACGACATGTTAGTCAAAGGTCTCAAGGCAGCCGATAACATCCCCCACACAGAGGAAGCGTTTGGCATCCTACGAAAACACCAGATGATGTTGAATCCTTCAAAATGTATTTTCGGAGTATCAATTGGCAAATTCCTTGGGTTTCTAGTAACCAAACGTGGAATCAAGGCAAACTCGGATCAGATTCAGGCCCTTTTCGACATAAGTTCGCCTAGGAACATCCACAAGGTGCAGCAATTGACTGGGCGAGTTGCCGCCCTTAATAGATTTGTTTCTAAATTAGCCGACAAATGTCTCCCATTCTTTCAAATCCTTAGAAAAAATTAGACCTTCCAGTGGAACGAAAGATCAGAGACAGCATTTCGACAGCTCAAAGAGTATCTCAGCTCGCCGCCCTTGCTCACTGTTCCGACCACGGGCGAGAAATTATTTGTATACCTCTCCATCTCGCCAACAGCAGTAAGTGCCACACTGATCCGAGAAGAAGACGGGGTTCAAAAACCGATATATTATGTCAGCAAAGTCCTAATAGGAGCGGAGACTAGATATCTGAAAATCGAGAAGCTCGCCTACGCCCTCCTTATTGTCGCCCAAAAACTTTGTCATTATTTCCAAGCACATCCGATAATTGTGATAACTGATCAACCACTGAAACAAATTCTCCAACGACCTGAAACTTCAGGAAGGCTCCTCAAATGATCATTTGAGCTGAGTGAATTCCACATTAATTTCAAACCTAGGATGGCGATCAAAGGCCAGGACTTAGGCGATTGTATTGCTGAATTCACGTATGATATTGCCGAGGAACCCGAGAGTATCCCCGAGTTGGAAATCACCAAACAATCAAACCCTGATGAGGACCTCGCCCGATGGGAATTGTTTGTGGACGGATCGTCAAATCAGCACGGATGTGGTGTAGGACTCGTCCTGAAAACTCCCTCGGGCGAGCAAATGGAATATGCCATACGCATAGGATTCTGCGCCACTAATAATGAAGCCGAATATGAAGCTCTTCTCGCCGGACTCAAAGTAGCAACTGATTTTGGGGTGGATTCTCTAAACGTCTTCAGTGATTCCCAATTGGTAGTAAATCAAGTTCAAGGAGACTACCTCGCCAAGGATACGAGGATGATGGCCTACCTAGATGAAGTGAAAGCCATGTTGGAAAAAATAAAAGATTTCAAAATTCACCAAATCCCAAAAGAAAGAAACAAGCAAGCCGATGCTTTGGCTAACCTCGCCTCAGCCTTTGACTTCATCTCAGATAGAAACATACCCTTGGAATTATTAGCCAACCCAAGTATTGAGATCGCCAAATCAATCTGTCCAACAGACTTCGTGCCAACATGGATGGACGACATCGTTACATATCTCCAAACGGGAATGTTACCACAAGACAAGCTACAAGCTCGCCGGATCCAATACAGGTCAGCCAAATTTTGCATCCTCAATGGAATATTATACAAAAGGTCATTTTTTGGTCCTCTCCTAAGATGTCTCCGACCTGAATACGTAGAGTACGTCATGAAGGAAATTCATGAAGGTATCTGTGAAAATCATTCGGGGGCGAGATCGCTAGTTAGAAAAGCAATTAGACAAGGCTACTTTTGACCTCGAATGGAGCATGATGCGGCGACGTACACTAAGAAATGTGACAAGTGCCAAAGGTTTGCCCCCGTAAGTCACCTCCCTCACACCGAGATGGTCCCAATGACAAGTCCATGGCCATTCACCCAATGGGGAATCGACATACTAGGGCCATTGCCCCAAGCTCCATTATAGAGAAAGTTCTTGATTGTCGCCATCGACTACTTCACCAAGTGGATAGAAGTAGAACTCCTCGCCAAGATCACTGAAAAGAACACTAGGAATTTCATATGGAAGAGCATCATATGCTGATTTGGAATTCCAAAAGTTCTCATCTCGGACAATGCTAGGCAGTTCGACAACGAGATGTTCAAACAGTTCTGCTCGGATCTCGCCATCTCGCACTATTTCTCCTTGCCCGGACATCCCTAAGCTAATGGTCAAGTAGAGGTTACCAACAGGACCATCTTGAGGAACTTAAAAACAATGCTATAAAAGTATAAAAGGGAATGGGTAGAAGACCAGCCGAGCATAATTTAGGCCTATCACACGATGAGTAGGATCCCCACGGGCGAGACACCTTATTCTATGGTCTATGGAACATAATCAGTTATACCTGTCGAGATCAGAATTCCAAGCTTTAGGACCTCAAATTTCAGTAAGGAGAATAACAAAACCTAGTTGAGACTCAATCTCAATCTCCTTGATGAAAAGAGGGAAAGGGCTGAAGTATGCCAAGAAGCTTATAAACACCAAGTCGCTAGATACTACAACTAGAAGGTTAAGCATAGGTCCTTTCTTTTGGGCGATCTAGTCCTACGAAAGGTCACACTGTCTACAAGAGAACCAAATGCAGGAAAACTCGGACCTACATGGGAAGGCCCATACAATGTTATAAAGGTATCCCGACCAGGAACCTATTGGCTGGAAGATATGAACGGGAAAACACTCCCTCACCCTTGGAACGCCGAACACTTGAAGAAATACTACCAGTAAATTTTATGGTCGCTACAGTGCTTTTTCTGAATTTCTTGTAATAAATTGCCAATCTTAATAAAATTTTTCCATTTTATTTTTATCGCCAAGTTCAAATTTAACTTCGCCAAAATCAAGATTGCCAGTTTGTTATTAAACGACGGAGACCGACCTCCATACAAGTTGCCAAAATCAAGATTGCCAGTTCGTTATTAAACGGAGGCATCTTGATCGCCATATAAGACATCGCCGACATCAAGGCTGCCAGTTTGTTATTAAACGACGAAGGCATTTTGATCGTCGTACAAGTCATCGCCAACATCAAGATTGCTAGCTCATTGATAAACGGAAGCATCTTGAACGCCATACATAACGTCGCCAAAGCAGAAACACAGTTTGATCTCCCATTAATCACCACCATTTCAGTTACATTCGCAAAAGTTATTATGTTACTAAGCGTAATATAAAAATACAAAAGTTTGCCTTGCCATTACTCGACTTTGTGATTGCCAATGTAAGCTATAAGACGAAAAATGCAATACTTGACAAAATTATATTCACAAAAGAAAAAGATCAATGTTAGAAAAATGTCGTTCATTGATATTAAAAAATTACACGAGGGTGGCAGATCGCCAATTACAAAAAAAAAAAGATTACAAGGGTGGCAGATCGCCCTCATTTTCTTCTTCCTTCTCGCCATACCGAGCTGCTTCTTCCTCCTTGGCCAAGTCAGTGTCCATCTCCATGCTCGCCAAATCGATACCAAGATCAGGGTAATAGCGAGCAAGCTGCCTCTTACAGAATTCGAAACCTTAGCCGAAATATGAAGCAGCCGAATCTGTAACGGCATCCTCAAAATCAGACGAAGATTTGAACTCGTCAATGGCGAGCTTCTTGGCTAGGGCCAGCTTCTTGGTAAGCACAACCACCTCGGACTCCAACCGCACTGTAGCCTCGGATTTCTCCTACAGCTCGGTCTCAACCTTCACCGCCCGATCGCACAGCTCAGCCTCAACTTTCGTCGCCCGATCACTCAGAGTGGCCAAGTCATTTTCTGCCTTGGAAGCCCGACTTTGGGCTTTAACCAATTCGAGTTTGGCCGAGTCTGCATGGGCGAGTTGGAAATGGTAATCATTTTGGACACTTGGTCCATTTTAAACTATATATTTATTAATTATTATGTATAAATTTTTAATATAACTTTTAAACTATATATATAAGTTTAATATAAACTTTAAACTATATATCATATATGTATAATGTAAGCTTTAAATATAAACTTTAAACTATATTATATTATATATATAAGCTTTTAATATAAACTTTAAAATATATATGTATTAATGTATCAATGTATGCTTTAAATATAAACTTGAAACTATATATATGTATAAACTTATAATATAAACTTTAAATTTAATATACAAATTTTAGTATTTTATAAAAATTAAAAGGAGGTCGTTTAGGTTCGAAACCCGTTTAGGCCTGTTTGGACTCGAATCTCGTTTGGGCCTGAAAGTTCGAAGCCTGTTTGGGCCTGAAAAGCCTGAAGTTCGAAGCCCGCAAAGGCCTGGCTTGGGCTTCAAGATACGTCCCTAGGCCTAGTTCAGCCCGATCAAAGTCAACAACCCGCGAACTTTGGGCTGGGCCGAGCTCGAGCTAACACTATTCGGGCTTAGGCTAGGCCGGGCCGACTCGTTAGAGAGCTCTACCTATGAACATAGGCTTACATTGAATCACGTAAATTTTGCATTTTAGGGGGCAAATTTAACTGACCTGCCTTGCGTGTCTGACAAATACAATAAGTTGGGCTTTTTGTTAATATCCCTCGTTTATGGAGATTAGGTCTAAGAAGAATTTCCTTTTATAGCCTAATTTTTTTCTTATATAAATTTGTACATTATTTAGTTGAAAGAACAATAGATTTCCTATATTTTGTCATGGTATTAGAGCCGGAGTTAAACTCCTTGTTTTCTCAGTTGTTCAACTTTCATTGCTGATTTTTTTCCAGTTTCTATAGAACACTATTCTACTGTGTTTGTGTGATCCTGAAATATAGTATTTTTTTGCAAAATCATCTATTTTTCTCTATATTTTTCAAGTCTTCATTGCCTGAAACTCTTGATGGTGGCCTTAATTATCCTTCGTTCATAACTCAATATTATCCTTCGTTCATAACCCAATATTTCCTCTATGTTTTTTTCCAGTCAACTTTGCCATTTTTTTCCCTTAACCATTACTATTATTGGAGACAACATTAATGGATGAAAACAACATTATTGTTACTGGAGAGTTGCAGAATATTCAACCTAGTTAACGTCTTAATGGCAAGAACTATTTGAAGTGGTCTTAGTTTGTTCGAACCTTCTTGAAAGGGAAAGGAAAATTGAGTCATCTTCTTGGTACAAGACCGAAACCAGATTCGAAGTTTGCTGAGTGGGATGAAGAATACTTAATGGTGATGTCTTGTTTATGGAATTTGATGATGCCAAAAGTTGGCGATACTTGCATGTTTTTGACAATATCAAAGGAGATTTGGAAGTCCTATAAGAAGACCTATTCTAAAGTCTAAGATGCTGCATAAATTTATGAGATTAAGACAAAAATCTCATCCACCAAACAAAGTGGCTCAGTACTGAATATGCTCAAATTTTACAAAACTTATGGCAAAAATTAGACCATTATCAATGTATTGAGATGAAGTGCAGTGATGATGTAGCCTTTCTTAAATGTTTTATGAAAAAAGAGATGATTTACACCTTTTTTGCTAGATTGAACGTTGAGTTTGATCCTGTCCAAGTGCAAGTATTAGGAAAGAAATAAATTCCTTCACTCAATGAAACAATTGCCATAATTCGTAGAGAAGAAGGATGGAGAGGAGTTATGATGGAGCCTCAATCTGTATAGGGTTTAGCCTTGGTTACAAAAGTTGCAAATCCGAGAGTCGTGAAATCAGACCACCTACACTTGAATGCTTATTCTAGAGGAGTAGGAGGGAACAATGGGTTGTCAAAAGGATCACGAGCAGGTAATAAAAACTCTTTATGGTGTATCTCTTGTAAGAAGCCGCAACACAATGGGAAGAGGTGCTAGAAACTCCATGGTAAGCCCCCAAATACCCCAAATACTTCTTGGAACAAAAAATGTGAAAGAACGTGTACATTTGGTCTCGCCACAATTAGGAGGAGAAAGAGAATTCTCTTAGGAGGGATCCGAGTTCAATAGAGAAGAGATTCAGAAGATGAGATATTTTTTGGGACATTAAAGAAACCTGTAAGGCTTTAAAATTTTTTTTTGAAAGGATTATGACGTCATCGTGCCACGTGTATATATGTATATGTATTGTATTGCTATGGGCATTAGTGTGAGTTGGATACATTTAAATTTAATTGGGCTAATTGTGAAGTAGTTGGGCCTAAGGGTATCTTATATTGGGCTTGATGGAAATTGTAGTTGAGCTTAGGAGCATATTGAATTAGATTTTAATTGGGTTTTGGTGAAATTGGTGTTGGGTTATGTGATGATGGGCCAACCCAAATGATTAGTGAAAAAAGGGCTTTTGTGTGAGGAAGTGGGCCAATAAGTTGGCCCATGAAAAGCCTTGATTTTAATTTAGGTAAGCCAAACAAGGCCTAAGGGCTTTTGGCACATTTATTACCTATCTTCTTCTCTCTTTTCATTTTTAGCCAAAACACATTTATATCTTCTCCTTCTCTCTTTAAGCTTGAGTTCAAAAGAGGGCTTTGATCTTAAAGTTTAGATCTAGGTGATTTAAGGTGAGGTTTGAGTGATATTTCTTGGACAAGATTATCTACTCAACGGGGGCTTCGATTTGAGCCAAGAAACCTGAAGATTGGAGCAAGTTGAAAGGCTAGGGTTTCATCTCATCATCTTTAACTTTCGGAGCTTTCTTCTTGGATTTGGTTTAAAGAAAAAGTTTGGAGTTCGTAGATCTGGAAACATACTGTCTTTTGCGTTGTCTATCAGTAGTGAAGTCTACCGGTTGAAATCACTACCAGTAATGAATATTTTCATTTAGCCAATGGATTGCCCTGTCTATCGGTAGTGATAAATCCACTAGCGGTACTGATGTCTACCGGTAGTGATTTTTTCACTACTAGTAGTGAATTTTTGCATTTCTTCTCTGGATTGCCCTGTCTACCGGTAGTGCCGAAACTCCTACCGGTAGTAACCTGTAGTAACAGTTTATGAACACTTTTTAAAGTAATTGAAATCGCTTATGGTTATGCTTATGAGCATGGGTTATAGTAAATGCATTTCAATTATTTCGATAATGGTTTGCTATGGACGATTTGAATACCTATATAGTTTGTTGTTTGCATTGAAACTTCTAGTAAAATACAAAGTTTATATGTATATGGAAATTTGGAAATGGTTTTGGGAATCACATGCTAGGACATATCGAGGTTAGTACGTTGTGTACTTGGTATGAGATGGCTTAGATTAAGTCCATGGTAAGAGATCAGAAAACCACACGGAAAGTAGATAATGATCGTGTGGGCAATGAGTATGTCAAAACCTTCGGTTAGTACCCGAGAAATGGTGTTTTTTTGTAAAAAGTTGGGAAATGAATATTATTTTTTGAGAAAAGCCAGAACAAATTGTGAAAATATAGATTGAAAAATCAAAAGTATATTTTGATATGAATGGAAATATATTTTATTGCATCATGTTTTCATTATATGATTATGTGTCATGGTTTTGACTTGAGACATTAAGTCCATTGTTAAATCTTTTGAAGATAACTCACTTTTACTATAAAATGACTTTCAGGCACTTAGGTTTACCCTAATAGTTGAGGCACGTGGGTGTCACCTTTTGTTCACTTTTGTTTATGAACTATACAATGTATTTTTAGAAATTATAATATTCTTTTGGCCCAGTGTGGGCATTATCCATGGGTTATCACTCATGTTGTATATTGATAGCTCATGGAGAGCATGGTCCCACGGGAGGAATTTATTTATTGTACTCTGATATAATGACAGTTATTTTAGAAATTGTAATATTCTTTTGGCCCAGTGTGGGCATTATCCATGGGTTATCACTCTTGTTGTGTATTGATAGCTCATGGAGAGCACGGTCCCACGGGAGGAATTTATTTATTGTACTCTGATATAATGACAGTTATTGTCATATTAATTAGTTTGACTTTTCTGCATTTGAGTTGTTTGCTTACGTGGCCAGGTCTTGGTTTGACCGGGGCATGACAAAACCTACGACTAGTGGAGGTACTTACTCCTTGGCTTTTTCAAGTAATTCTCATCCCTATGCACTTAATGTGTTGATCTCAAAAGGAACTTGGGTAGTAGATTCCAAGGCTATGGATCATATGACCTAATCTTTTCGTGGGTTTGTCTCTTATGGCCCTTGTCTTAGTAATAAGAAAATTGCTACTACTAATGGAATACTAGTTACAGTTGTTGGTCGAGGGGATATAGTTATAAATCAAAATTTGTTTTAAAAAATGTTCTCCATGTGCCAAAATTGTCTACCAATCCGTTTCAATTCACAAGCTTACAAAGGATTTGAACTGTATGGTGAGTTTTTCTTCTACACTTTGTAAATTTTAGGACTAGAGCACGGGGACTATGATTGGACTTGTTAGGGAGAGGAATGGGTTTAACTTTCTTGAGGAACTTGATGGGTAAAATTGAAGAAAATTGTATTCCATAGTGGAAGCATAATTTTTAAAAAATTTCTTTTTTCCAGATCTGTAGCCATATAAATCGTACAATATCAATCACCAAAGAGTTAGACATACCTTGATTTGTATGAGAATAAATCAAGTTTGAACCCGGGATGTAGGATCTGACTCCTTGCTGCACCTCATGCCCACCTTCAACCGGTTCAATAAAAACTTAGATTGTTTGAACTGGATTAAACTGCTGCCGCAGGTTGAGTTCAACCAGTTGAGCTACAGATTCAACCAGTTGAGCATGAGCATATTTTTGCGCAATATTTTCTTTCAGCTTATTTTTTATCAAACCCTAATCCTAATCACTTTAAGATTCATTTTTAGTTTCCTAGAACATTTGATCTTCTATCCTTTTTTCCTCAACCCTAAACCAATCCTTCTAGAGTGTGGGATCTCAAATCATTTTTAAAAAAATATTTGTACAGAATAAAACTTATTAGGACTGATAGCCTATATACCATATATATGGGTTAGGTCTCTAACTAAGGCAATGATAGGGATCTTAGGAAATCGTAATTTGGCTCCAATCAAACTGCTAAAATCTTAGTTATCTCATAACTTAATTAATTTAAATTAATTTTACTAAATAATCTTAATTGTACCCCAAAGCAGAAGGACTAAAATACTCCCATTGCTATTTTATACCATAATTAAAATTATTTTACATGGGTATCAATAATTAAGTTTATATTAATTGACTATCACCAAATCCTAATTTTTTCTAACCCTTATGATTAATAATTTATTTCTCACTTAGTCACCAAAATAATAAGTTTTTATTGCGATAAATAATTTATCGAAAAGACTGAATTCGGATTTCAATGACTAAATGAATGAATGAACTCATAAGCGATACTCTCTCTCTCTCCTAGAAGAGAATGTTATTCCATCTTAAGAATTAAATATTCCCACAGACCTAATAATGACCACATAAGATACTGAGGTGTTGATCTCAATTAGTCCCACTCATTCGTAAATCAAAGTGAATAATGTTGAGAACTTGAGCTCACCATTCTCTCAGGATTAAGAGTCAATTGCAAATAGCAAATGTAAGATTTCATCATAAAGTGATAGTTTTATTTGATTTACTTTCTTACGTCAATCCAATTTAGTATATTCCCGATATATCAATACTTTAACTAAGAGTCATCTATTTCAATGGTTGAGATAAATAGTATTATAGTCTTCGCAGATAATTTAAAGTTATAAGAATCAATGATTGATATCTCCCGTGTGTAAGTCTCATTTTCACACATATATCATATCTCTAGGGCTCACTGATTTGTCTTATTTATAATTCATAATATCTTTAGGGCTCACTAATTTGTCTCATTTATTGACTATTGTAATCGAGTGTCATGTGTTTTTCTCTTTAAACAAAAATCAGACGTCAATTCTACCTTTCAATTTTTTTCCACATTAAATAAAAATAATTTGGGGTTGAGATAAAAAAAAAGTTTAGTCTGATAATGCTTAAAATTATTTTAATCAAGTGTTGTCACCATTCTTTAAAAGAAAAGGAGTCATTCATGAGTCTTCGTGTGTAAACAACCCACAATAAAATGGAGTGGCAGAGTGAAAAAATGATCATCTTCTAGTAGTTACTCAAGCTTTCCTTTTCAAAAAATGTCAAAAAATTATTGGGGAAAAGCTATCTTAACCTTTAAACATCTGATTAATAGATTAGCCACTTAAGTTATTGATTATAACAACCCTATGGAACTATTTTTAAAAAAAAATCCGACTTTAAAACAACAAATCACCTGATTCCTAGGCTCTTTGGGTGTGTGTCATTTATTTATATTCATTCGAATAACTGTGGAAAACTTGATCCCATGGATTTTAAGTGCACTTTTGTTGGATATTCTTATACACAAAGGGGTATAAGTGTTATTATCATCCACTAACAAAACGATTATTTATCTCTGTATATGTAACATTTGTTAAAACTGAGAATTAATTTCTGAATCCTTATCTTTAAGGGGAGACATCATTCATGGAAGATAAGGATATAGATTTATTTTTGCTTGATCTTTCATCATTTCTATTGTGGTAAAAATCTGGGGCAAGCAACCAACAGTCAAGTTGCTCCTCGGCCTCGACATGGGACCTCGGCAAATACTTGAGCAACCTGCGCAGCAATGAACAAACGTTACCGGCGGGGGTGAGGCCGCTTAAAAATCCTCTGGCGTGCGAATCAGACCAAGGCAATCAAAAAGCTTAGCAACAAGCAGAGCTATCAGTCCGTGCCAGTTAAAATTGTGTACCTCATAATGTTGGGGGAACGACCTTTATATAGATGGAGAAAGGAGAGTCGTGCAAGGAAACTGCAACGTGATCCTCGGACGACCAAGTATGGTAATATATCCTGGAGATATAGGAGATTTAATTGGGAGACATGACACCTGAAGGATGTCCCGTGATTGTAGATGTTGAGAAGAAATGAATCTCTTCTTAAGGTAGTGTCCTTGTGGAGATATAGGACTGGAGTTCGTTTGGAGATATAAGACTGGAGACCATGTACTTCACCTCGCCCATCTGTGGTATAGAAGCTGGCGAGCTTAAGTTCAATCTTCTTGGCAATTTGGCGATGAGGTGTCTCCTCGCCCATTGGCGAGATAAAGGAAGTCCGGTGGTGAATGAATGA
>BRYF01000021.1:11420000-11427500 GCA_030159135.1 Actinidia polygama
CAGTGAACTTGATTTTTGAGCAACAAGCAAGAATTTCTCTGTTCTTGCTCAGGCTCTCGAACTAGAAACAAACTAGAGTGATGGCTCAATCTAGACTTGGAATCTGTGTTGAGCTAGGTCTTGAAGAGATCAGAAGCTATGGCTCTGATACCATGTTGAATATCACACATAGAGAGACAAAGAGAGAGACAAAGAGAGAATGTATATGTATTGTTATTCAGAAGATACAATTTACAATGGAGTTATACAGCTATATATATACATATGACCTATACAATATAAGGAAAGGAGAGGGAGCATGGGCATGCAATCTGATGATTGCACATAATCCGAGATGACCAAATTGTGTGAAATCATCGGATTGCATGCAATCTGGGATGATTGTAACACCCCCCTCCCTCGGCCTCGCCCCCACATTCACAGGCACACTCCAAGACCTAATTAGCAGAGGACAGAATGAAGGAAAAGATGCGAGAGCACATGGGTGGGATGGATTTTGAAAAAGGAAAATAAGAAATTTATTTCGGAGTGTTATCGGCGTAACCATTCACCTCGTCCTTACTCTTCTATGCTCCAACACACAATGGATTCCGCTATAAAAATGAAATCGCCACTTAATTTTTATTAGAACTAAGAAATTGAGATTTTGTTTTGAAAATAGATATTTTTATTTTGGGAGCTAAGGTACGAAAGAGGAAGGGGTAATTAAGTACCCCCTTACGCCCAGTCGAAGACTTGCCTTTACTAACACTTTGAATTTCGCAATCAAAAAATAAGTTTAAGTTTTTCGAATTGAGAAAATATTCAAGTAAGAATACCATTCTAAGATTTCTCAAACTTTAGGATTTACAAAAAAAACTTTTGAAACACTAAAAATTACCGAAATATTTCTGCAATTTGTGTATTGGATAAATTTTCAGGGGTTGCTGTGGGGGGAATGACTATGATACACACATAGTAAAAGTATGTAAGGTATGTCAATGTTATATACGTTTATGGTTCATGTTACGTATATATATTATTTAATCACAAAAATCTATAACTAGAGTCAAACAAATCGTAATATAAAAACACAAAAAATATAATGACGTTTGAAAATAGTATTAACCACAATAATATGTAATTATAATCACAAAGAACATAATATTACCACAAAAATGAGTATTGAGGCCAAAAAATATCGTAACAAAAATACTAAAATTATAAACAACTAAAAAAATGCATAACACGACAACAAAAAATGCGTATCTATGCAACAAAAATGCGTAACAAATGTACTTGAAAATAAATAACCAAAAAAATACATAATCGGAACCAAAAAATGTGTAAGATAATCAAATAATCCGTAATATAACGACAACAATACATAATCATACTAGATTATTGCATAACAAAGATTCTAAAACTCGTAACTTAGCCAACATAATATTTAACAAAAATCACAAATGTTCGTAACATGAATCATAAATGTACATAATTTTGACATACCGTACACACTTTTTCTATGTGTGTACCATAATTTTTCCCTTGTTGTGGTATGAGCAAGTATATGAGCAAGTATAGGAGGATATTTTGAGCGGAACGAAACATAGATTTTTGAGTTCTCTCACTAATTAGATAAATCTATACTACTTCTTCTGTCTTTTATTGAAATGTCCAACTTTTTAAGAGATCACAATCATTGCATTTGACTTTTTGTTTTGGTTAGAATGTTAGTTAGATAATATACAAAAGACAAGGTAAAAGAAAAAAAATGTATATTTTTTTTTGACTTTTTGACTTAACATTTATTTTGGGATTCTCCAAAATGAAATAATGGTACTTCAATATGGGATAGAGGAATATATACTAGGAAAACATCGTGCGATGTCGTTTTCCAAAGTTTTCGATTGGATTCAATTTGTTTCGTCAACCCTAAGAGAACGGAGATTGACATATTGCTTCACTTGTAGCCAGATTAAAATTATAGAGTTCAATTTGTTAGATGTAATAGAAATTTAGAAAGACTTACTTTTATTACTAAATATCTTCTCAATATATAATACAACCAATAACCTAAGTAAGGAAAGTTAATAAAGGAAAATAAAGAGAAGATTATTTAGAGAATAAATTAGGGTCAACATGACCTATTATAAATAACTAAATTAAGGAATCTTCCTAATTAGATTAAGGAATGAATCTTCTATAATTAAAACTATAGGATTTAATTTATAACTTAGGTCAAACCATTTTTTTTTGTAATTTCTCCTTTTTTTTTTACTATTTGAGTAATACTAATATTTATCTATTAAGTGGAGGGGGTCCAGAAAGGAGAAGTGAAGATGATTACCTCCACCGGGCCGAAGAGACAAGCAATCTATGTTCAGCCTATGGCTCCCCAGTCCTATTTTGTTCCTCACAACAGTCAGCCAGGAAGTCAGACGGGACAAGCTCAGCCAGTCACAGGGGGGAACGCTCACCCCCGCTGCACCGAACAAAGAACCAAGGAAGTTTGTGTACCAATCAAAAGAATTCAAGTTTCATTTCGTGGAGTCAGGGTCTTGAACTGGTGGAGAAGCTGGAATTGATAGCTAGGATGCTCCTTCCTTTGATGCTGCTTTTGCTCGGGCTACTGGGTCAGCCGCTACTAAGGACTCGGAATCTCGATCTTAATCAGCAGAATCAACAGAGTCAAAAGATGAAAGGGATGGAGGAAATGTGCAAAAACTCGGAACACGCAGTTCCGCGACGGTGGCGGCGACACCAACAAGTAATTTCCCTTATAATTCTTTACTATTTGATTAATACGAAGATTTATCTATTTAACATAAATTTGTCTATTACGTGGAGGGTTTGGCTTTAGCAATGGGGGCGGAGACACATGCGACAATTGAAATGCCAAATTTTAAAAAAAAATTGTTGAATAAAATTTATTTATTGGGTGGCAACGATGGTGGGGGTTGTATGAACATCTATGATCTGGCGACATAAATTGTGGTGGCGTTAGGAATAAAAGTTATCAAATAATGGTATTTATTTATCCGGTGGCAGCAATGACAATTTTGGTGGTCTTTGAGTAAATTTTTTCACAATTGAAATTTTGGCACCAGCACCGGTAGCAACTAAAATGGTTAATTAAGTTGCTTCAATTGTAATGTTGTTGAGAGTAAGTTTTTTTAAATAGTAAAATACTTAAGTTTATTAGTTTGATGGCAACGGCGGTTACAATGGCCTTTGTGACAGTTGTGTTTATTCTTAAAATTAGTTGACTTTTGGTCATAAAACTAGTAATAAAGTTATGGACTTTTAATATACCAAATAATTTGGAGTTACTAATTGTTTCAATCATGCCTTAATGTTAAACTTTTGAGTAATTTTTCCAATCATTATTTAGGCTTCCAAAGATGATCCTTTTTTCTTTCCAACTTCAATATCGTCGAGCAAGAAGACAAGTCGTAATTGCTTTCACAAGGCCCATAATTGAATGGGCCACCAGTGGCCCGAGTTCTTGTTCACGGGTCTTCTAAGAAGATAGACCCGTGTTCTCCGTACTATCACCATGGGCGATTAGACACACAGAAACAACAAACGACTCACGTGCACCTGATAAAACCTTCTGTTTGCTACTTGCATGTGTTTATGGGTCCCTTCCCTTGCATCAGTTGTTCGCTTTTCTTCATTATTAATTACACTTTACCTCCTAAAAGTATTGTTATTTTCTCACCTTCGGCCCTCAAATTAATTTCTCAACATTAGCCGTTCAACTATTGAATTATTTCCAATCAACATGAATAGGTAATCATCGTTGATGGGGGGTAAAATATCCGCACTTCGCCAAGAGAACTACGTCGCCCACCTTCAAATGAACATCTCCATGGTACTACTCTATCGTCCCCACCAATATTTATGTCGCCAGTCGTTATTCATCTCTCCAATGGACGACCACAGTTATGCTTGTCCAGATGCTCCATCGCTAGGTCCGAGGATCGCATCGCCATATCGCCACTATGATCATGATTGCCCATCGTATCATTGCTAGTAATCAGTACGAACTTAAGCTTGCCATTGTCCACACCGCGAATGGGCGAGGTGAAATACATGGTCTCTAATAAGGCAATCTCCATACACGGACTCCATCTCCACAGGGGTTCTATCTACACAAGAAAACTACATCTGAAGAGTTTCTCCATCACGACACCTATAATCACGGGATGTTCTCCAGATGTCAAATCTCTCCATTAAATATCCGATATCTCTGGGATATATTTTCATACTTAACCGTCTGAGAATCACGCCGCAGTTTTTTTACGCGACTCTCCATTCTCCATTTTATATAAATAATTTTTTTCAGGTCCTCTCCTAAGGTGCCTTTGTCCTAACTAAGCGGATTGCGTAGTGAGGGAGATTCATGATGGCATCTATGGAAATCATTCAGGGGCAAGATCACTTGTAAGAAAAATAATTCGACAAGGCTACTTCTGGCCTCGGATGGAGCGTGATGCGGCGACATACACAATAAAGTGTGACAAATGCCAAAGGTTTGATCCAGTGAGTCACTTCCCTCATACTGAGATGGTGCCAATGACCAGCCCATGGTCGTTCGCCCAATGAGGAGTTGACATGCTTGGACTTGTGCCTCAAGCTCCATTGCAGAGAAAGTTCTTGATCGTCGCCATCGATTACTTCACTAAATGGATAAAGGTAGAGCCTCTCTCCAAGATCACTGAGAAAAACATAAGAAATTTTGTATGGAAGAGCATCATCTACCAATTCAGAATTTTCAAGGTTCTTATCTTGGACAATGCCAGACAATTTGACAATGATGGGTTTAGATAATTTTGCTTGGATCTCGCCATTTCGCATAATTTCTCCTCGCCTGGTCATCCCCAAGCTAATGGCCAAATAAAAGTTATGAACATGACTATCCTAAGGAATCTAAAGACGAGATTAGAAAAGTCCAAAAGTGAATGGGTGGAAGACCTACCAAGCATACACTAGGCATACCATATAACGAGTAGAATCCCTACAGGCGAGACACCTTACTCCATGATTGATGGGACATGATCAGTTATACCTGTCGAGATCGGAATGCCAAGCTTCAGGATCTCAAATTTCAACAAGGAGAGCAATGAAGCCGAGCTAAGGCTCAACCTTGATCTCCTCGATGAAAGGAGGGAGAGGGCTGAAGTACGCCAAGTAGCTTACACACACTAGGTCACCAAGTACTACAACCAGAGGGTTAAACACAGGTCTTTTCTACCGGACGACCTAGTCTTAAGAAAAGTTACTTTGTCCATAAAGGAACCAAACGCAGGAAACCTTGGTCCTACATGGGAAGACCCTTAGAAGGTTGTCAAGGTGTCCAGACCTAGAACTTACTAGTTGGAAGACATGGATGGGAAGATGCTCCCTCACCCCTGGAATGCCGAACACTTAAAGAAGTATTATCAATAGTGCACCTGATTGCCATGGTAACAAGATCGCCCTAAAAGCTCCATTTGTATTCCAATTGTGTTTTCAGAAAATAAAATTTTTTCCAAGTTTGATTTTATCACCATTATTCGCCAAAGGTTCTTATAGCTAATTGAGTCTTATGTCGCCAATATTGATAGTGCCCATTCATTGAAAAAAAATGAAAAATTATACAAAGGCATCTTGATCGCCATTGCTAATATTGCCATCGTGGATATCGCCATAATCAAGACGCCCATTTTCTACGATGTGATAAGGCATCTTGGTCGCCATTGAGGACGTTCCCATAATCAAGATACGCCCATTCATTACGATATGATAAGGAGTCTTGATTGCCGTTGCGGATGTCATCATAATCAAGGTACACCCATCGTTATGAGATGATAAGGCGTCTTGATCGCCATTGCGGACATTGCCTCCTTCGTTACGACAAAGCGTCTTGATTGCCATATTAATTATTGTTATCGCCAAAGTTATTGAAACAAGTCAAATTTGCTTTATAAAGGTA
This sequence comes from Actinidia polygama, assembly GCA_030159135.1. Lineage (NCBI taxonomy): Eukaryota > Viridiplantae > Streptophyta > Magnoliopsida > Ericales > Actinidiaceae > Actinidia > Actinidia polygama. Next base: position 11,425,960 of record BRYF01000021.1, read on the forward strand.
AAACTAACTTGATATATTCATTTGTTTATTTCGATCTACATCGCCATTCTGAAAAAGCTAACCATCAGTCGGATTTGATGATTAAGTTCGCCCAAACGGAACAATTTGCCTCGCTGGTTTTCTTAAGTTGGTGATCACTCTGCCATATCAATTATTACTGTTGCGAATGGCATGTATTAACGCCAGCACGTCCAAGATATGCAAGAGGGCAAATAACAAAAATTTTCATTCATTTGAAGAGAAGATTACATCTCGCCAATTCAAAAAAAAAAATCTCTGTTCAAGGGGTAGGATTGGCATCATCCTTCTCGCTGGTCTCCCCTTATTCTTGGACACTTCCTCTTCCTCAGTCATCTCGATGTCCATCTGCATATCGTCCAAATTGACACCGAGGTTAAGATGATGGCGAGCCAACTGCCTCTTGCAGAACTCGAAGCCCTCGCCAAAGTACAACGCGGCGGAGTCCATAATGGCGACCTGGAAGTCCTCCGAGGATTTGAACTCTTGGATGGCAAGCTTCTCAGAATCAGCCAACTTGTCTGAAAGCTCTTGGATGGCAAGCTTGGACTAATTGAGAAAAGGTTCGAAAATGATCTCAAACTTTTCCCCCTGACCACCTAACCAAGGTCAGGTTAGGGATATCAGGGAAAGTCCTCCTAGTTATTCTCCTTATTTCCCCCTAATAACTTCTAAGCATTCTACTGAGTCACTTCGGTGAGGACTATCGTGCTGAAGGTCGCCTCGGGAGGGATGTGACTCACCCTCATCGCCCGAAGTAGTATTTTTGCCTCCCTCAAACTGAGTATTCTTCCCGCCACTGGATGATATCTCCATGCGACCATGGGCGAAGTACCTCTAGAAAGTCTTGGATGACAGGACCTTTGAGACCTCAAAATAACCTTCCGACTCTATCTTCCTAAGAACCTCTGTCATCCTCTTAGCCTTGATCTCGATCAAGGCGAGCAGTTTGTTACAGCGTTTACCTGGAATGAAGATCATTAATATCAAAAAGGCAAAATAAAATACTTTGAAATAAAATAACACAAGGGGGAGAGACCTACCTGGCACGCCTCTAGATCTTGGGAACCAGTGGGATTCCTACGCCATGAGGCATGCTCGAAAAAAATTCCCATTCGTCTCCCGAGACGAAGAAGAACCTCTTCTTCCACCCTTTCACGTTTGCTCGGCGACCCTCTGAGTAGGTTCTTGTTGGGCCTCGCCTTAAAATACAGCCATCCCGAGTCCTTCGCCGGATTGATGGAGTACAAGCTTCTGAATTTGTCGCAAGACATGTGGCACTTGTAATATCGCCATATCACCAATGCGCAAACAATACATCGCCAAGCGTTGGGCGACAGTTGGGCAGGGCAAATATTGTAAAAATTCAAAATCCTCCTTATAATAGGATAGTTAGGGAACCTTAGGCCGACAGGGAAGGCAGCTTGATAGAAAGCCACCTTGCTAGGGCGAGTGGATAATATAGTCTCGCCCTCTTCGGGGATCCGAACTTGGACCCTAGATGGGAAGGAATACTTCACCCA
>BRYF01000021.1:11485000-11487500 GCA_030159135.1 Actinidia polygama
ATATACCCGAAATTAGAACCGATAATATAGTAAGTAATGTACACCCTCGAACACGTTAAAATTTCTCTACCTATATATGCGTCATTTAGGTTAGGCTTTTATTACTTTTAAACAATTTTATATTTTTGTTTGTGAGTTTTTTTAATGCCATAATTTTTATTAAACAGGTTTAAGTAGTTTAACAACCAAACCGATCCAACTCAAACCGATCCAATTAGAACCGTGGAACCGATCCAAACCAATCCGAACCGAGTCAGATTGGTTCGGTTCGGTTCTAAGTTCTGATTGGTTCGGTCCTGGTTCTAAAAATTTGGAACCGATGATTATTGGTTCGGTCCTGGGCTAGGTATGAAACCGAACCAATCCGATCTGTGTTCACCCCTATGACCTAGGGACTGGTACAACATTTCTCAAGTCCAAACTAAGAAGAAAATTTTCAATACACACCATATATGTGCTATCATCATTCAATAGTTATTTATTAAATATATATAATGTGAGATTTACTGAACAGATATAAAAAATGTATCTAACCAATTCATGTCGTTTCAATAATTACCACGTGTGTATGGTGGTAATTGATAATCTTTTTGTGCACCCCACATACCAGCCATGAGCACCGTCACCGCCCTCAACCGCCAACAGACCAAACCCTCCCCTCCTCTTCCGCCATAACCGCCAAATCAAGGCCTCTGCAAGATTGATGAATCTGTGGAGTTTATTTTTATCCAATCATTGATATATTTTCAGACAAATTAGTTCACTGTCTTTACACTTTTGAACAGTTTAACATCCATTGTTAGTCCAAAAAACAGAGCACAGATATGGGTCCTTATAAATCTTCACCTTGGACTCCAAGTTACTCTCTAATAGCTAGCTCCATAGTCCTATCTATTTTGCACCTACATAGAAGAGGACATGAACGATCTATCGTCCGGCTAGTCTCTTGTAATCGCCACCGCTGGGCAGAGCCATGCTTTTCTGGAAGATTAATTAAAGTACGCGATGTATCCAGTGATACGGCGGAGTTTGTCACCGGTAACCGCTGCTTTGGCTGGGTGATCACTATGGATTAAACTCTCTAATTTTGTAAATTTCCCTCTGATTGCTTCTCCAAATCATTGATTCCATATTGTAGTTGGCGGTTAAGGCGGAGGAGGAGAGGTCGTTTTGGCGTATTAGGGTGGAGGGTGTTGGGGGTGCTGTTGGCTGGTTTGTTGGGTGTAAAGAAAGATTTTCAATTTTTGAATTTTAAAGCTTTGGACTTGATGGTGATTTGATTAAAGGGTAAAATCATTATAAAAAAATATTTTATTAGGCTAGCGAGAAAAGATATGGGGTTCAAATAGAATCACCCATAACCATAAATCACTCTTCTAATGAAGGCATAAAATTACCTTATTAACCTCGACATAAAATATCATAATATATATATATATATATATACATCTTTGTTTCGCTTTTAAATTTCCCTTCCCCGTCCTCTTTCTATCTTTCCCATCCCTTGTGCCGCGTGGTATTGTTCTGGGGTAGAGATTGTTGGTAATAGTTATGGAGTTTAGAGGCAATATGATCTTGGTGGGGGTAATGGTAGGGATAAATAATGTGGTAGTGGCCCTATTAGTGGGTTATGATGTGGTATTTGGCTCGATCAATGAATCATTACTGATTATGGCAAGGTCTTATGGTGGGTAATCGTGACGGGACGTCAAGGATTTTAAGGTATTATTAACAAACTTTGGAGAGCATAGTGGAATTTACCCTTTATAAAAATTTGGGTTTTCTACCCAAAGATTTAAAGGATGGTATAAACATTTTGGGTTCAAGACATTAAACAAATAAATAAGATTTGATCAAAAAATTTACTTCTTATGTTTATAAGATTTGAATCATTGATTGGATCATTTACATTTTTATTTTTTTATTTTTTTTTTACTTTACCAAATCATAATTCAAACATAGCCTTGAAAAATCTCAAATTAAACACAACATAAAAGTTTGAATATTTTGACGTGCAATGTAAGATGTATAAATTAAACGTTTGCTATGGAAGTGCATTAGTTCTCTACATTCAAAAAGGATAATCTCTTCCATCATTTCTCTTAATTCAAAAAGGTTGTTCAAGTTCTCTTTATATATACAATCTATATCTATATTATATACTAAGCAAATGTAGTTTTCTAAAAATGTTTAAATTTTTTTACATCGTTTCTCTACCTTACGTGGCTAGCATTCTCTCAAAAAATCTATTTTTTTTCTTATTTAATTTTGTAGACATTTATTAAAACAAATTAAAAATTAAAGACACCTTTAGAAAAAGATCTTCTACAAGGAAAGTAATTCTAAATAAAAAAGGAAAAATAGAAAAGAAAAAACCCTTATATTCTTACGAAATAATTATAGTTGTCTTAAAAAAAATCTACATCTTAAGAAATTAATGCAAAATTATAATTTAAAAAAAAAAAACTTCCCTAGAGTAAGTTATACCAAATGAAAAGAA
>BRYF01000021.1:11550000-11552500 GCA_030159135.1 Actinidia polygama
AAATTTTATCCAAACAAGATTAAAAATTATCCCCCTCCAAAAGTTATCCCCTCTAAAATTTATCCCCCCTCTAAAACTTATCCCCCTACCATATCCGCCAGCCAATCGACCCCTTAAAGTATTAAACCTTTCCCACTTGAGCTCTTAAACAAAAACAATTTGTCACATTCACCATCAAACGATTTATTTTCTCCAATTAACACCAACCTCTTAACTCTGTATGAATTGGTGATGGAATTAGACACATCACACCACGCATGCGGACACGTCCCAACAAGTGGCATCTTAACCCATACCCATTGTCCCAAACCCAAACCTAAAACACCAAAACAAGTCCCCTTTCCCTAAAAACCTAACCCAATGCAGACCTTCCTTAGCCCTTTTGCCACCACTAGCATACCACACATAGAAGGAGAGAGAGAGAGAGAGAGAGAGAGAGAGAGAGACCGCCACAAGGACTTCATCGGCGACGGTGGCAACATTGAAGAAGCAACGTCATCGACATCAAGATTCAATAGAAATGGCGGCAATAGTGTCTTTGACGTCTATGATTGGAAAGAAATTGAGGCATCTTAGTTCCATCGAACGACGGTGACATTCTGGTTCGCCATTATCGACTCTCTCGCGCGCGCAATTTTTGTTTTGTGTGTGCACATGTATAGTGATGGTTAGGGGAATCGCTGGCCGGTGTGGTGTTGGTTTTGATGGTCAAAATGGCAAGGGGTGGGTGGATTTGAGGAGGGGGAAATCTGGGTTGGGCAGGAGAAGGTTTGGTCTTGGTCTTAGGTGTTTTTGGGTTAAACATTGGGTGTCAGTGACGCCATGTGTCTAATTTCATTACCAATTTGGAAGGAGTTACGGGATTAATGTTAATTGAAAAAATCAATAGGTTTAAGGGCCAAAGTGGGAATAAGTCAACACCTTAAGGAGGCATAGTGTAGTTAACCCTTTTGTAAATCAGTAGAAAGTAAATATAGAAGTATCATGTGTATTTTATATCAAATCGACATTAAAAAGTCTTAACATAAATCCTTAAAGCACACTAACAAGGGGAACGACCATCAAGTAGAATTCAAAACAGAAACTCAAGGCACAACAACTACTAAGTACAAAAAAGAAAGAATCCCACAATGGCAACGAAAGAATCAAATCTCGTTTTCGAGAAAGATTGATCGCTTGACTTCTTAATTGAGAGTAAGATCATTGAGCTAATTTATTTAATTAGGAGCTTCGTTGCAGAAATTAGAAAATAAGATAGGACATTAACCTCATTTGGATGTCGAATTTTATATGTTATCCCTTTCAATTAAGAGTACGTAGGAACAAATCGATAAATTAGCTCCGTTAGTAGTTTCAGGTCATGAGATAAAATTTATTATATATAGGACATATGCCTTGTTTGGATGTTGTGTTTCTATTTTACCAATTTTTGGTTTCTTATGACTTATTTTCTACAAAACAAAAATAACTTTGAGAATTGATTTTTTTTCTTCTTCTTTTTATTGTTTGGCTTCTTTTTGTAGCTCTTTGCTAACAAAAAACGACTTTCATAAAATACTTCAACTTCTAGCTTCTTGTGTAGCTTTTTTTAAGTGAAAGCCTTTTGAAAATTAAAAATTCCATCAACACAATTTCTAGAATGCAAATTAGAGATGGCCAAGGGGAATATTAAAATGGTTTGGGTCTAAATTGATCATACACATCTCATTTATAGAAATCCTTCCCCATACTCCATTTCAAAACTATGACAGGGGATGATTCAAATTTCATCCATCCACGTTTACAATAACACCAGCTTCCCCCACCCATGCTCTGCCCTGTGTAACCTAATATTATTTTTTTTGGTCGTTTTTCTACTGACTTTGAAAGAACTATTGTACAATAAAAACACATATAATTATATAACCATAGACTTGTATATGAAAAAAATAAATGCATATAACCAATCATATAACATAAAAGTAATTGTCTTAAACACCTTCAAAAGTAAGTTCAAATTCTAAATATACTTAAACAATGGTATTTTTATAATTTTATCGAGGTCCCGAGAACCTAAACCATAATTCTCAAAAAAACTTATCGGATTTTGAAAACATGCCCCATACCCCATTTCGAATTTGATTTTTGCCACCCCATCTCTCCCTTTCCGAATTATTCCGTCCCATTACCATCCATAATGCAAATATCGCCCCCAATGCTAATTAGTCTTCTTGTTGTATCATCTAAGAGATATTGATAGAAGTGATCAAATCCTCTCCATTTCATTCGAAATGGAAGTTTCGTAGTTAATAATTAATTAGTTTGAGTAAGTAATTTATATATTATATACTATATAAATAAAATGCCAGGTAGCACATTCTTAAAACTTTAGAAAAAATTAGAAAAAAATCTAAAAATCAATGTGGCAATGAATATTTTATCCTTTCAAATCCCTCTACCATCTAAAATTCTCAATTCTCTCTCCTAAAATAGAGCTACCAAAAAAAAATGTATCCTCTAT
>BRYF01000021.1:11567500-11570000 GCA_030159135.1 Actinidia polygama
ACTATAGATAGATAGATTCAGTTTCAGCCCGTCCCTTTTTTGGTTATTTTCCCCTACGGTTAGTAATCGTGAAAATTTGAAAACTCTTGTATAAGCTAACCAATCTTATTAAATCCACAATCTTAGCTTAGCTTTCCAAATGAAAGGCCGACGATACAGTACACCACAAAACTGAAGCTGATACACACACCCATACCATAGAATCCACCCAGGCATTCTCAGGTCTTGAAATTCACCAAAACCCATCCATCTTCACATTGACGGAGTGTAAAACGTTTAGAGAATGATCCATTAATTAATAACACCAACAAAATATATATATAACCACCAACCTCTTGTTATGTTTTCCATTTTCCAATCCTAAACTTGTACAATTTATTATGGCAACATCCCATTACTAAAGTACTAAAACAAAACTGGCAGGTACGTTTCCAAACTCAAACCAACTTGGAAACTCAAAATTGGCTTTTGCACCAAAATGGATAAAATCAGATCCATGAATGCTGCACGTTCCAAACCTACAAAAAGCGTTCTTAGCCCGCTTTCACCCAGTAAACACCTCATTTTAATTTGTCATAATTTTTAGGTTCAGCTCTTGGATCACCACCCAATGACGAAGAATTTGGGTGTTAAACTTCTTATCAATTCTCGATTGATTATGAGCTTGCGAACTATTGTGATTCCCTCGACCCATTTTAGGATTTCTTTTAGGTTTGGCAATGGTTAATAAATTAATTCATGCAAAATGGCCAATGCTTGTCTAAAGTCCATTTTCAGCCCTATTTTAGTAATTAAATTTCACATTTTTTTAAATTGGTTTTCATAATCTTTTACTAATTTAAAAGAGTTTTTCAAAGATATAAAATAGGTTTTGATCCGATTTAAAAGAAAGAGAGATGAATATTTTATAAACGTTGTATAATTTTAACAGGCTGAGGGTAAAACAGTCATATCTTCTAAGTTACAAAGGATACTGGACTCAAACAAATGTGCTTGAAAATAGACTTCATTAGCTTTCCAACGGTCCAAGAATCACTAAATTAGAGTTCGTATGAGTTCGAGCCAAGCCCACTAAGTTGATTCACTAAATTAGGATTTTTTTAACTTGGATTTGACCTAAGGTTTTGATTTTTTTCCATTAAGAACGAATTAAAAAGCATATAAATCAAAAAATATCTTGGAGAACAAGTCCATCCTCTTCAAAGAATTATAGTTAAATTTTGTTTCTACTGAATCTAACTCATACTAGCTCCATAAATAGGACCCTTGGATCACTGATAGAAGAAGTTAGAGAGAGAGAGAGAGAGAGAGAGAGAGAGAAAGGGGTTGATTTTTAAAGATTGATTTCTTAGGGGGTGGATTTTTAGGTTTTGATTTTTAATGAGAGAGAGATTTCAAAATAAAAAATGTGGGAATTTTTTTTAAAGGAAAAGTAGAGAGAATTCATACACTATTAATTTAATTTTCTAGAATTCTCAAGGTTTTTAAAGCTTGTAAAAAAATCAAGATTGATTTGGAGGAGAAATCCGTGATTCCTAACTTTGTTGTGTTTGAGTTTAATGACGTACGAGGCGATCCCTGGTGGTTCTTGCTTTAAAAAAATGGTATAATTTTTTCTTCTTTTTTCTAGATATTTTAGATTGCATGTACATGTAGATTAGGACTTATATTTTTGTTTAGGGTTAGATTTATAATTTCTTTTTTCTGTTTGACTTAGAATTATTTTTTTAGATTTGACGCCATATATTAGGTTAGATATGAATATGGTTTGTTTTATTATCATGCTAGGTTAGATATACTGGCAATGTGAGTATTGATATGAGTTGATCAATATCTTATGTGTTTCCTAAACTTAATTATAAATATTTAGATTGCATTCATATAGGTTAAATTATTTGATTTATATTTGTTTAGCATAAACTTTTTGGTTGCAGGTTATATTTTATTTATTTATTTTATTTATGTGATGAAGTGAAATCTTAGGGATAAGGCTTATACCATCATCCCTAAGTGATGTAATTCCTTAAGCTTGAAACTTTGTAATTAATTACGTTTTTATTTTTTGGGATGATGGTTGACCTTGAATATTTAAGATTTCATGATGGCAGAATGATTTAGAATTTTAATTTAATTTATTTAATTTTTATTTAATTTATTTTTGTTGTATGTCGCATTAAATTAATTGTTTTACAATGATTTATTTATTTAATTAGAATAATTTATTATTGTTGAGTGGATACTTAACACTTTTTCATCAAGTACTTTAGCCCTTTGGACCATCTTTGGGTATGATTGGGACTAGTACTATCTGTTGACTCAATGCCTCGATTTTGATGATAACAAAATATTATATTAGTTGCTAACATGTTTACTAAGTGTGCAGATTATAAGAATTATAAACTAAAGCTCAATTGATCAAAGAAAACTTGAGAGCACTTTCTGCCCAAAAAGTGTCGACACTTATTTACAAGGTGTCGACACCTAAATACTTGGAGATCAT
>BRYF01000021.1:11602500-11607500 GCA_030159135.1 Actinidia polygama
GCCAGCTAGCCTTCTTGAGCATCAATCTCATCAATTGAAATATCTTCATCAATATCTTGCTCTTCACCTGCTAGACATTTATTGTCGCTATCCTTGATGGAGCCCATTGAAGAATCTTCTTTAGTGAAGAAAGACAAAAATTGCATCTGAAAATACTCCAAACATTTGGACATAAGTTCATATTCTGAAATATCAAGGGAAGACCTTTTTATTTGGCTCTTTAAGATCTCAAAAGGATCCAAGGAGGATTGAGAAACAAATGAAGATATTTCCTTGCTGTTAACTTGATATTAGAAGAAATATTCATCCGCTTTAGAATTAATTTGGATAACAATCTCTTTTATATCAGTTTTGGACCACCATCTGACCCAATGATTTTTATAAAGAGAGAAAGCATTAATTAGTTCATCTTTTTTAATTGAAATATCCCATCTATATATCCATGGGATACTAAATTCAACAAAGAACAAAACCATATTATAATTATATGGTAAGTCCATTTTTCCTTTAATTTTGAGATGCCATTTTTTCCATCTTTGAAATGCTTCCAGAACATTGGAAGGAAGAATATCAGCATTAGGCCTATAAGTAAGCCACCAGTCATAGAACCATATTGGTAAGTCTCCGGATGTCATTATCCTGGTGCATAGCTTGAAAAATCAAGAATGCTTAATTTTTTAGTTTTGATACATAAAAACCTTGGACAATCCCTCGTAGTAATCCCAATAATTAAAATTTTGAGGGACCTTATCAATTATCATAGACTTTGAGGTAGAAAGATCCAATCCCCAATGTCCTGGTTTAATTATCTTCTTGATAATACACTTACTATAGTATATAATACTGGTATTATCTTTAACATCTTCTCTAGTATGGTGAATATCCATACTATCTGTTTGATTCAGAATATTCTCAAAATAAATGTGAGGTTTCCCTAATTGAATCCTGCTTTGAAAATGTGATAAATATTTGGCCCTTATTGCCCAAGGATTATTAATTAGGTGATAATTTTCCTGCTCAATATAGCAGATGTGAACTGGATAATTTTTTGAGAAATATTTATCATTCTCATTTTTAGCCACAATATTGGCTAAAGTTTTCCTTTGATTGAGATTCTGAGTTTCATTACTCTGAGTCTCCTTATAATTAGGAGTCTTCTGCTTTTGCTTGCTTGAAGAAGATGATGCACCCATATGCCCACCTTTCTTAGCAGACTGCTTTGGGGTAACCATTGTAAACCCCTCATTATCAATTAATTGAGAGGAATATAATTTTTCTCTTGCAAAGCCTTTATTGGGAGGGATATGTCATTTTTTTCTGTTAGCCATCTGCACAGAAAATATATAATTAACCATGCAAAACATATAATTTAGCTAACTGATCTTTAAGATCAGAGATTTTAAATCTGTCAAGGCACATTTTATTGAAACCTTCAATGTAAATAGGATTATCAAAACTGTCAAAAGCAATATCTTTTGTACACCATTCTAAAAAATCTTTTTCAAGAGAATCAATTTCCCTTAAAAATTTATTTATTTGTTTTCTTTGCTTTTCATTAATCATAAGAAAACTTTATAAAAGCAATTTGCTTACTTTTGAGTTATATATAACTGCAAAACTTTTCTTGTTAGACGATCTCTATCTAACAAGTGAAATATTCTCCACATATTATCAAATAAAGGAACATTTTTTTTCTCTGATTTGTTTATCATAAAATTGAACAGCTCTATCAGCAGCTTCAACCTTTTTAATCATTTTATTCATTTTTTTGACATTTTCAGAATTAATCATCAAAAATAATTTAAGATACTATAATATACAACTTTTGAGCTTCATTTCTCAATTTTATAACTTCTTCATATATTTGAAGAATCTCATCATAAAACCCTGTACAATTACCTTGGTAATTTATCTCAGGATTTTTGACAACTTGTTGAAGATGTAATGATCTTCTTTCGAGGTATTCAATTTCTCGAACTATTTTATTAAGTTTTTTAATAATATGATTACTTATCATTAGTAATCTTGATAGGAGTTGTAATATACAACTTTTCAATTTGATATTTCAAATTAACAAACTCAATATTATTGAGATAAACTTCAGTTTGCCAACTAAAGTAGAAATAGCTCTCATGATCAATTTTTGGATTGAGCATATATTTCTGTCTCTTTTTCAAAAATTTTATATTTTTAAGGAGAGAATTAATTTTTCTCAATTGCTTGTCACTATCATGGTGATCCTTGAAGAAATTCCCTGGTAAGAAAGTCAGGGAGAGAATTAGATTCTCCTTTTATATAATCAATTTCAAAATCAAAAGAAGATAATTTAGCTTGCCATCTAGCAAAAATTTATTTTGAGGCAAGATTTTTAATATCTTTTTTCAAAATTTGTTTAACTACTGAGCAGTCAACTCTCAAGATAAAAGTTTGATTTAAAAGATCATCTTGAAATTTTGAGATACATTTAACAACAAAAAGCATTTCTTTCTTAATTGTTGAATAATTTATTTGTGCTGATTTTCACATTCCTGATATAAATCTGATCAGCTCTTCCTTATTATTTTCAGGATTAATTTGTTTTAAAATTCCTCCATAACCAATATTAGAAGCATCGGTTTCAACAACCTTCTTCCAATTGGTTTTGGCAAGAGATAAGCAAGAAAGTTGTTTAACTTTTAATTTTATCTTTTGAACAGCCTTGCTATGCTCTTCTGTCCATGGGGAAGGATCTTTCTTCCATCTGGAATATAAGATTGAAGCATCATATGCAAGATTAGGATAATAGTCTGAAATACAATTCAAACTTCCCAAAAACTTTTGAAGTTTGAGTTTTTTCTTTTCTTTTATTAAAAAATTTAGAAGCAAATTCAATACTTCTATCAATAGGAATTATTTTTCCTTGATGAATATTATGTCCCAAAAATTTAACTGTAGTTTGAAATAATTTCACTTTTGGGGCTGATAAAACCAAACCATTACTTTTGACAACATCTTTGAAAATATTCAAATGTTTAAAATGTTGATCAATATTATTTGAAAATATTAAAACATCATCAATATAGACAATGGAGAAATTCGAATATGGATTAAAAATTTCATTCATAATATTTTAAAATTCAGAATGAGCATTTTTTAAGCCAAAGGGCATAACATTCCATTCAAAGTGCCCAAATGAAACAAAAAAAGCTGTTTTATATCTGTCAGACTCACTAATTTGAATCTGCCAATATCCAGATTTTAAATCAAATTTAAAAAATATTGTTGCAGAACTTAATATGTCCAACAAATCCTTTTTATTGGTAATTGGATATCTTATCCATTTTAAAACAATATTAAGTGGCTTATAATTAATAACAAGCCTAGGAACACCTCTTTCCTACTCTGCAGCCTTATTAACATAAAAGGTTGTACAACTCCATGGTGAAGCACTTTTTCTTATTAATTGTTTTTTCAACAATATTTGGATTTCATTTTTACATAAATCTAAATAATCTTGTTTCATTTGTGCAGGTCTTGCCTTGGTAGGGATAAACCTGTCATCAAAATCATTTTCATAGGGAAGAGAAACAATATGTTTCTTTCTATCCCAGAAAGCATTTGGAATATCACTACAAACAGTTTTATGAAATTGTTCTAAAATCTGTTGTATTTTATTTTTTACAGGAATATCCTGTAATTTTTCTGCTATTGAGATATTGAAAATTTCTTCTTTAAGGAAGCTTATCTATTTCTCCTTTTTATAAATTTGATCCTTAAGCTCATTTATTAGCTTTTTATTGGGTTGTGATATGAATTTAAAAACAATTGATTGATCCTGTATGGTAGTATATATACAGTAGAATCAATTTTTTCAATTGGCATTATCATTGATAGGAAAGGATTTCCTAAAATGATTTCTTGAGAATTTAAATCTTTCACCATTAAAAATGTAGTAGTGATACATATTCCCTGATTACATATTTGTGCATTATTTAACTTATATTTAATTCTCATGGACCTATCACTAGCATTGGATAGTCCTTGAGTAGTTTTCTCAAAATATTGAGTAGGCACTAAACCTTCCTAGATGCAATTCATATCTGCACCACTATCAATTAATGCTATTGCATTTTTAATAGTAAATTCATTGTGAACTACAAAATCAATTCTAACATACTATTTTTGGTATAAAACCTGGTTTAAAATTAACAGGTTAGAAGAAAATTCTTCTATTTTAAGGGTAGAAGAAGATTCTTCTTTTTTACCTAAAGAATCATTTCTTATCAAGTTTTCTCCTTTTATTATTTGAGATAGACTTGTTACTTGAAAACCCAAGTCTTGAAAACCCAAGTCTGTGAGTTTTCTATCTTGAGTAGCATCCTTTTCTTTTAGATACTGAATTTCTGATTTAAGAGTATTTATTTCTTTTTTTAAATCATTCATTTGAATTGGTTTAGAAGTTTTATTAACTTCTAATCTTCTCATAATTTTACTGAAGGAATATCCTTCTTCTTTAATAAGACCTTGATTATTGATCGTATACTTATTATATTCATTCTGAATACAAGAATCTATAATTTTTTTCTTTAATTTATTATCAGATATTTGTTCTATGAATTCTAGAACATCTTTTTGATCGTCAGAAAGAACATTTATGGAAAGATTATTAATCTTTCCCATTGCTCTTAAATAATTATCTGAAGTAGAACAATAACAATTTGTTTTGTTCTCATCTTCTTCCTCTTCTTCTGAAGAGGTATCATTAAAATCTTCCATTTCATTTAATTCATCACTATAAGATATTTTTGGATCTTCTTCAGATTCATCTTCTGAAGAGCTACTATTAATTAGTAATTTTTCTAATTTAGATTTTAAATCTAAATCTATTTCTAGATTATTTAATTTTTGTTTTAATTTACATTTAGTGGAATAATGACCTGGTTTTCCACATTTATAACAAATTATATCTTTCTTTTTAGACCTATGAGTCTTTGAAGAAGATTTTCTATTTTTCTCCTTAT
>BRYF01000021.1:11640000-11642500 GCA_030159135.1 Actinidia polygama
CTCGAGATGCCGAGATGAAACAAGGGATCTATAAGTAATTAGCAAAATAATTACCTCTTGGTAAGGTGGTTGTGTAATAATGATGTGCTTTCATAAGCGAACACGTGGACAAGGGACATTAAATGTCGAAACAACGTGTTGGGCAAAATGGCAGCGCATTAATGATGCTTGTGGCAGGAATGACGGTGCATTAACAATGCCTTTGGCGGGAATGGCGGCGCATTAATGATGCTTTTGGCAAGAGAGGCGGTTATGGGCTTGGGAGCCAAAACGTCGCATGATCTAAGACGTTGGAGCATATGAATATTAGCCCTTGGTACTTCCTATATATAGGCAAGGGACATTAAATGTCGAAACAACGTGTTGGGCAAAATGACAGCGCATTAATGATGCTTGTGGCGGGAATGGCGGCGCATTAACCATGCCTTTGGCGGGAATGGCGGCGCATTAATGATGCTTATGGCGAGAGAGGCAGTTATGGGTTTGGGAGCCAAAACGTCGCATGATCTAAGACGTTGGAGCAGATGAATATTAGCCCTTGGTACTTCCTATATATAGGGGCTCATCCACTTATTTGTATTTTTTCATTTGCACTACCAAACTGCTGCTCATCGTTTCAATTTTCTCGTCGCCTTCATTCATGGTCACCTCCTCGCCTTTAGCTAAGTAACTACTTTAACCCACCTTAGTTTTTACTTTCACTTTCGTAGTGCATGTCCCATAGGCCCAAAGTAGGTAATTCAAAAAACTTCGAGGATTCCCTGCCTTCTTGGGTATCCGATCATTTAGGAGAAGAATCATCATACATGATTAATGAGGTGAACCAATTCCCTGAATCACCTATGGAGGATCCCCCAATCCCCGAGGTCAACTCCTTGGTCACCATTCATCCCTAGATGGAGAAGAAGACCAACATTATGACCCCAGAGGAGTTGGACCTACTAAGGGAGTTTTATTCTTTCCTTTTAGGCGTGCAAATTAGGATTCTCGAGGAGAACGAGACTATGGCCTCAGCCCGCCCGGGCTAGGTAGCCTTTTACGAGGCCACTTTTCACGAGGGCCTCCGATTTCTCATTCATCCTACAATTAGGTTAATTTTATAGTTTTACAATATCTGCCCTGACCCAGCTCGTCCCCAATGCGTGGCGAAGTGTCATCTGCGCGATGGCGTTGTGGCGAGCATACAAGTACAGCATGTCCCTTTCTGAGTTTAGGAATCTATTTAGTCTCAACACTAACCCTTAATCGGATCAAGGCTGGTTGTACTTTAAGGCAAGGTACAAAAAGACCTTACTCAGAGGATACCCTAGTAATGTCAAGGGGTGAAAGAGCAAATTCTTTTTCGTCTCCTTGGGTTAGTTCGGTAGAGAAAGAAGGGCAATACTCAGTCTCCGTGCTCCTTGGGTCAAAATCTTTTCGTTGGGCTTTTGGCTCTCCCGAATCCATGTCATCGGGGAATAAGGGTGAGGAGCACCCTGACGATGGAGCACCAAGCTCGTCGGGCAACGCGGGTGAGTCCCGCCCTTCCCTTAGTGAACACATTTAGCAAGACAACTCTCCCCAAGATGAATCAGTAGAGTGCTTAGGAACCCTTAGGAATGAACTAAAGAGAATTTTACTTCATATCCTTGATCTAACCTTGCTAAGGTGGTCAAGGGGAAAAGTTCGAGATCCTATTTTAGACTTTTTTACCGAATGTTTTGAGCTTAAGCTTGGACTCCATATCGGAATCCTGGTTGGATTCAGGGCTACCCCTTGAGCTTAAATCGGATGGTACTACCTCTTGTCTATTCTAAGTGTTTGAATTTCTGTGTCTAATATTTGTGCGTTATTTCGGAGCTATGTGGAAAAGCATCAGCCTTGAGAAGCTTGACAAAAAGGTAGAAAAATCCAAGAGCGAGGGTTCTGTGGCGGTTCCTACCTCGGTAAAGGGGTGGTAATTGGTGAAAAGCGCTCGAGGGAGGATTCTTCCAGCTCGCCTACCAAGAAGGAAAAAACTATTGACAACTTCGAAGGAAAGGAGGCCGCCACCGCACCCGAGCCCAAAAAGAAGGCGACTGGGACTGATGATGCGGCGTGCTTAGGAGCTACCCCTTCTATGAGGCTTGTGGAGGGAAGCTCGCCCAACCTTGGCACCATCCTCAGACCCGAGGCCTCCATTCTAGGAAGCCCCTCCATAGCCGAGAAGATATTGCAGGGAGTTATCCCTCCCGTAAATAAGGAGAGGGTGGAAAAGCTCACCTTGGATCAAACGGCGACCAAGCTTTTCCACGTCATTGGCTAGGTATTGCCTTGGTTTCGTCCTTATATTTTTCCTTTGTATTTTCTTTTGCTTAGGCCATTTATTTGCAACAGGCGCTCATGCTCGGGTCTTCTTTGGTTGTTCTGAGCAAGAAAGCTAGAGAAGAGGCGGGCCGCCTCTTTGGAGACCGAGGTGTCCCACCTTTAAAAACTATCTGGCGAGTTAGAGCAACAACTGGCCTAGGCCCGAGCTCGGGAG
>BRYF01000021.1:11655000-11657500 GCA_030159135.1 Actinidia polygama
CCGATGAGACACCAAAAATACACTTGGAAGGATTTAACATCATTTAATGTTTTCCCAGGATTTCGAATGCCTTTTCTAGATGGACGATGTGATCAGTGGCTCTGATGCTTTTGACGAGCATATCATCTATGTGACCTCCATAGTCTTCCCAATCAGTTCTCGGAATATTTTGTTTACCAATCTCTGTATGTCGCCCCCGTATTTTTTAGACCAAACGGCATGACTTTGTAGTAATATAGCCATCTCTTAGTAATAAAAGAAGTCTTCTCCATGTCGAGTGGATACATCTTGATTTGGTGATATCCAGAAACGACATCCAAGAAACTGAGAAGTTCGTGTTTGAAGGTGGCATCAATAATCAAGTCGATCTTTGGCAAAGAAAAACTATCTTTTAGGCAAGCCTTGTTGAAGTTGGTAAAGTCAACACATACTCTCTACTTCCTCCTTTCTTTGGGCGACGACAATGTTGGCGAGCCAATTTGGGTAGTGAGATTCTCTGATGACATTGGCCTTAATGAGCTTAGCCACTTTTTCTTCTATGACTTTCAGTCGTTTAGGAGCGAACTTCCTTCTTTTTTGGCGAATTAGAGGATAGTCGGGGTTAGTGAACAATTTCTATGTGGCAACCTGGGGATTTATTCTTGGGACGTCGCCTTGCGACCATGCAAAGATATCGTAATTCTTATTAAAAATTATATCAGAGTGCTTCGTAATTCTTCAGTCAATTCTGTCCCAATCATGACACGGTGATCAAGAAAATCCGGATGAATGGAGACTAGAGTAACTTCTTCTAAAGTTTTAGTGTTTTCCAACTCTCTAGGGGTTACTAGGGTGATTTCCTCCATCTTGTCTCTTAACGCCCCTATCTCGGCATCGACGATCTATAATTGCTATTGGCTACTGGATCTGGGAGGGGAATCAGTATTCATGGCCAAGATAAAGCACTGTCTGGCCACTTTCTAATTGCCCTTCACCTCACCTATCCCTGTCGAAGCAAGGAATTTCATCTTCAGGTGATAGGTCAAAATGATGGTCCTAGTTTCTCCTAGAGTCGGGCGACCCAAGATTGCGTTGTAGGGCAAAGGGCAGTCTACCACAATGAAGTCTTGCCAAGCGGTGGTCTGGTGAGGCTCTATTCCCAAAGTCACTGGCAATTTGACCATCCGAGCGTGTGGGTGGTATTTCCTCCAAATCTGACCAGAGGTTTGTGGAAGGGTGAAGCTTATCCAACCCAATCTTCATTTTTTCAAATGCTGAGATAAATAAGATATCTGTCGAACTCCCATTGTCAACCAATATCCTCTGTACGTTGAAATTGGCGATGAAGGATGAGATGACCAAGGCGTCATCGTGAGGAAGGTGCAAGCCTCTCAGATTGTCATTGGTGAATGTAATGTGCAGGTGGACTACAACTGCAGGTGAGGAAGGTTATAAACTTCTTCCTCTTCTCTCCCACTGGCGCTTCTGGCATGCCTCTTTCGAGAAGAGCTTGAACATCCACTGACCCAAAACCACCATGGATTACTTGTTTGTCCTATGCGGTTGGCCTATTGTCACCATATCTCCTCCAAAGTGAGTCAGGAGGCGGGCGCTCTACAACATACTTTCTCAGATACCCCTTCTTGATAAGGTCGGCTATTTGTTCTTTTAACTGAAAAGAATATTCAGTGTTATGTCCATAGTCTCGGTGGAACTCATAGTACTTGTTTCTGTTTCTCTTTCAAGAATCAATTTTTATTTTTCCAGGCCACTTGATGAATTCCTTGTGCTTGATTTCTGTAAGTACTTGAGCGATGGGAGCATTGAGAGGTGGAAGTACCAATTATGAGCGGCAAGGTGGAGTACGAGGATGCTTGTTGTTAGTTTGTCGCCTCGAATCCCGATCTGGCCTCTTGCTCCTCATCTCATCTTTGTAGTCCGCTTGCCTAGTGTCGGGCTCCTTCCTCGCCTCTTTCATTTTGCCTCGGCCAACTCCTCAATGACAATATACTTGTCAGCTTTGCCTTGGAGAGTTGACAAGGTTTTCAGGGATGTTCTTTGATTGGAATCAAATAATGGACCCGGGCGAAATCCTTCCATCATCGCCATGATCACCACTTTGTCATTGGGATCTTCCACCTCTAAGACAGCCTGGTTGAACCGCTTTACATAGTCATTTAAACTTTCGATTTTTTGTAAAGAGGTGGGAAGCATTTTTCTGTCTGACTCGGTAACTCATGAAGTTGGTGACGAAAAGCCTGCTCAAGTCGTCAAATGAGTCAATGGTTCTTGGAGACAGTTTTTTGAACCATGATCTTGTTGGGCCTTTTAGGGTTGTAGAGAAGGCCTTTCACATTACCTCGTCGGAATATCCCTAAAGCGACATCAAGCTTTTGTATTAATCCAGATGATCGATAGGATTTGTCTTCCCTTCGTAGATGGGTTAGGTAGGTTAAAATTGGAGAAAACCCTGGCTCTCATCACCCTCTTTGTAAATGGCGAATCGGTCTGCCTGATCAAA
>BRYF01000021.1:11692500-11695000 GCA_030159135.1 Actinidia polygama
CTCACATTTCCAGCACTACCTCCAGGAACACTGGCTCTTCCTCCCATCACCGACTCTTGGTGATTATCGTCATCTATCTCATCACGAACTCCACGAACCCCGCGTGCTACTCGAGCCCCGCGCGCTCCCGTAAGTGACTTCGCACGACCTTTCGCCTGACGCGGTGGCATGTTCTACACAATGCCACAAGAAAATAATAAGATAATCATACTTATTAAATTAAAACATTGCTACCTACAACTCATAGGTGTTGAACCTAGAGCACCGTACATGTTATCTCAATCACATGTATAACACTCACGTTATTCCTTAATAACTAGACACTGAAATAATTGTGGCTTAACCACCCCACAGCTCTTAGGTATTCGAACCTAGAGCTCTGATACCATATTGTCACGCCCCGGTCAAACCAAGACCCGGCCACGTAAGCAAACAACTCAATTGCGGAATAATAATATGACAAATATACTTGTCATTTCATCAGAGTACAATATGTCTATCTCTCAAGTAGAACCAAGCTCTCCATAAGCTATCAAATACAAAACAAATGATATCCCAAAGATAATATCCACACAAAGTCAAAATAATATTACAATTTCCAAAATACATGTCAACATGTTTATTAAATGAAATATATAACTGGCATCCTCATGCCTCACAATTCAGGGTAACCCTCGGTACCTGAAATTCATTTTATAGTAAAGGTGAGTTACCTTGAAAAGATTTAACAATGGTTTTGATGTTTCAAGCCAAAACCATGATACATAATCATATAATGAAAACATGATGCAATAAAATATGTTTTCATCCATATCAAAATATACTTTTGATTTTTCAATCTATGATTTCTCAAATCAACAAATTCTCAAATTCTCGACTTTTTTCAAAAGCGATTATCCAATAATTTCTCAAATTTTTTTTTTAGCTTTTCTCAAAAGCAATAATCCAATTTATGATTTTTTTTTTCCAATGATTTTAACCTCTTTAGCTTTTCTCAAAAAGCAAACTCATACATAACCATCAGTCAACTTCTCGGACTTTCACCGAAGGCTCATGACATACCCAAAAGTCAGTCAACTTCTCGGACTTTCACCGAAGGCTCATGACATACCCAAAAGTCAGTCAACTTCTCGGACTTTCACCGAAGGCTCATGACATACCCAAAAGTCAGTCAACTTCTCGGACTTTCACCGAAGGCTCAAGACTTACCCAAACGTAGCGCAGTTGCCATCTAGGACTTTTCATTCAGTCAACTTCTCGGACTTTCACCGAAGGCTCAAGACTTACCCAAACGTAGCGCAGTTGCCATCTAGGACTTTTCATTCAGTCAACTTCTCGGACTTTCACCGAAGGCTCAAGACTTACCCAAACGTATCATTTTCTTTCCAAAACTATTTTCAAATTTTCAAATTTCAACATATATCAAGTTACATTTGCTAACAGCTTTTAATGTAAACAATATAATACGCATGATATTATAAACCATCAATAATATGCATTATTAAAAATTATGTCGAATGCATTTGTTATAAACAAATTATATAAACATAACCATAACTCAATTTTTCGTTTATAATTTCCATTATAAATCATGTATTTTTATTTTAAGTTCAATACTCAAAATAATGTCTTAATAGACTTTATATAAGCTATTACCAACAAACCCAAAGTAAAACCCCAACAAACTAACCCCCTTTACCTCAATTTGAATTTTACGCCCTTTGATATGAAGATCTGGCTCCCATGATCATCATACTAAAATTTTGCCTTGATCCGACGTCATCTCACCGTTGATCTATGTCACTATTTTTCATGATCAAAGACTGACCACACTATATAATTTCTCTCATTTCTCTCTCTCTTTTCTTTCTTCCTCCCGTGTCTCTCATTCTCTCTTTCTTCCTTCCGTATCTCTCTCTCCCTCTCCCTCTATCCTTATATATACATATATAATTATTATTTTATTTATTATTTTATTATTTTATTTACTATTTTATTATTTTATTATTTTATTTATTTATTTATTATTCTTTTCTCTTTTTCTTTTCTTTTCTTTTCTTTTTTCCTCCTTCTTTCGGCGCCACTTCGGCCACTTTCACTTTCGGCCGAATTATTTTTCCTAAATTACACTCAGCCCCTTCAACTTTTAATTACATTATACCATCTCAATTTAAATGTCCTCTTTATCTTTATCCCAAAAGTTATGAATTTTTCAATTTAAACCCAATTTAAAATACACTTAGGTCCACTAATCCACATGTGACCTAATTAACTATACATGAATTCAATTATACCCACATCCAAAATTATTCATATATATAAAGAAAATTTTTGAAACCTTACATAAAGACACGTGAGATAATAAAAATTTATGAATTATTTAGAAGTGGTTATATAATCCAATAAATCTGAAAATTAAATTTCATTTGATACTGCACAAATAAATAGAGAATTAAACTAGATAAGTTTTTAATTTTTTTTGTTTTTGAAAGTAAGTTTT
>BRYF01000021.1:11705000-11710000 GCA_030159135.1 Actinidia polygama
ACATTTGGGCGAATTGGCCTGATCATGATCCAGTAGAGATCGAATGTGATTGCCAGTTGCTATAAGAATCTCTTTCCACTTGCTAGTGTGGAAAAACTCCAAATGACAACTAAAGCACCCACATCGATCATCTAGAAACTTGACATATTTTAACATTTTCTTTGTATTTGTATTTGTATTTGAAACAACAATAGGTACACACTCACTTTTGAGTGTGTTATTTTTGTTCTCTCACAAAACAAGTGAGACTCACCTTAATTAGGATTTTCACGTTTTTCTAAAAACCCTAATTAGGTGGGTCCCATTTATTTGTGAGAAGGCAAAATAGATGTATCTTGTATACACCCACTTTTAAATGTGTACCAATCATTATTCTTGAAACAAAAAGGCCAACAAAGTTAGGTGTGGTTCTTGCCTGACCTTCTAGAAGAAAGGTCCATATCGATCCTTTCGTTTTTTTCCACCATAGAATATGTTAGTAATCTATAATTCTACAAGAATTATTCTAATGTATCATTTATTATCCCATTGTCTTATGGATACTGTAGTAATTAGGACATGGTGGTTTCATATGCTAACAACCTGTTTGGATTTTAATTAACATAGTAATGATATACGTATAAAAAAATTGTACATTTTAAATAAAATGATATGTCCGTCAATAAAAATTCTAGTAAAATAATATTTTTGAATTAATAACATGAAGGTGTTTGTTAGGGTTTCTTCACTATCAGGGTACTGAAAAACATGGCTCACATTTGTTGCTTTTTTGAAAAGTTGTATTTGGAATATGGGTTCGCAAAGGAATTAATTTTATGCAGATGAAAAAATAAATAAACTGAATACGTTAAATTTGTTGATTATTTTATTTTATTTTGTCAATAAACCCTCTTAAAATGCATTATTCCGTCTTAAGATAAGTATATATAGACTTTAATATTACCGCATCTAATCTCTCCATCTCTTAGGTTGGTTTATAAATTTGGAAAGTAAGTGGGAAAAAAAAATTAATAAATTCAACAGCTTTGAACTAATAAATCTTTTAAAAAAAAATTTATTTCGTTTTTTCTCCACTATTTTTTTTTTAATCTAAATACAGCCTTCGTATATATATCCCAACTCGTCCAAATACACAAATCTTAAATAACAAGTTCCAATATTTTTGTCATGAGTTTCATAACATCACTGATCTTACTATATGTTGAACAAACACGGTCTTCGATTATTGGTGAAGAAAATAATAGAGTGAAACAGAGATACACACACAAAAGGCATAAAGTAGACCCCACCCAGATAGTGATGACAAGAGAGTTCTAATCTGTAATGCCAGCAACCTCTACCCAACTCACTTGTGTTTTTTAGTTGATAAGAAATCCTCATGGAGAAAGTATTTTATTTGAGGGTATTTAACATCTGATCCAGTTTAACAATCCATTCATTGATGGTTGGTAAAGGGAAACTTGAGTGCTCACTTTATCCTCAACTCCAAGGGCAGAATTACGAAGTGTCTCTTTTTTAACTATACTTGAGGTTTTGGATTAATACATAAAGTACTCCTCAATTGACTATTCATCCATGATGTCAGCTGAGGGATACTTTGTGTATTAATCCGGAACCTCAGAGGTGGTCAGTGTAAAATGAAAGAATCTGTAACAAGTTTCAAACTTCAGAGAAGGTCATTATAATTTCTCAAATATCAAGGATACTTTGTATATTAACCCAAAATCTCAGGTGAGGTCAGTGTAATTTACTCAATTTTAAAATGAGAAGAAAAATACGGTAGATTTATAGACTTTCCTTCCTTAGACTAAGATTCCGTTTGGTAATACTTCAAAGCCAAGCTTTTTTTAAGCTTGCTACCAAAAAGGTCAAGAATTTTTGGTTTTTTGCTTTTGTGGCTTTACTTTAGCTAAAACTAAGCTAAAAAGCATAAACAAAAAAATAAAAAAGTCAACTCTGATTGGCTTTTATGCTTATTTTAAGCAAAAAGCCCCCCCAAAAACTAAAAACAACTGGTGCCAAACGGAGCCTAAGAGGAGAAAATGATTATTATCTTCCCTTCTTTTCAATTTCTTTCCCTAGGTTCAAAAAAGAGCTTAATAAAGCTTGTTAAAAGTATCCATATTAAGTTGGCTATTTGTGGGGTGCTGAGTTTGAGAGGTGAGAGGAAGGAAATCAAGGATAGACACTCGTGGTGGTTTTATGGCGACGAGATAACTTTAACCAGTCAACCAGCAATGTTCTAGTTGCAGCAAAGAAACAGTGAGTTCGGCCGCCAGAGCTGTTTTTGGCAAATAGCTCTCTGACGGTCAAATTAGACTACCGGACAATGTAGAAAGAGAAAGTGTAGATTTTTACTAGCAAATAGTGTGTACCTTTTGGAGAACGGGAGTTCTCCTTATATAGCGTACCTCGGCGAATACCTCAACGCGCCAACTACTGTGTCAGTAGGTATGGCTGACCCAACCATACATTTGCAACTTAGTTGGTAACACGTCTCTGTACATTAGATGTTGTGTTCCAAGTATGGGGTTTATCAAAGGTAACTTCGCCGTGCAAGTCACCCTCTGTCCCTTGACATACCTCGGGATCACTACCGACCCTTGTCTCTCGACCAACCCTTAGTGCGGTTGACCTACCAAGCTTACTGTATAGCGACAACTTAGTTGTATCGTAGACCCTTTAGCCTTGGATGATGTCAATGCTTGGTAGTGTTCCGACCGAGCTCAGGTGGGCATCGTACCCCTACCTCACTTCGTAGTTGTTACCCGAAGATGATTTCTGCCTTGGTATGACCCGAACTCGTAGTTGTCTATTTTATCCTCTTACAATTGTCCCTTAGTTCGTATGGTTGGGTCAATTTTTGCCGAGGTTATGCGAATTGGATGTGCTTTACTTCTTAAGCTTGATTTTGTCATATCATTATGCCACATGTCGAGACTTAATTAGCTTACGAGTTCAGTTTGTTCACTGATGTCAAAACTTTCCTACCTACTCTTAGGGTTTGTTTAGCATGGACGCGCGGTGTGGGAGCTACCGTGTGCTTGTTTCTCATTGGTTCGGGGGCGACGGTTAGCCCGCGAAATAATGCGCCCTAAAGGCGTGTTTAGGGATTTTTCTTGCCTTTTTAGCTTCCTATTTAAGCCATTTGTCTCCCAGTCATTTGAAACTACCTTTCTAAGAGCTTTTTAGAGAGAGAAAGTGTGCAACTGCTGCATTTTGCCGTCTCTGATACTGTTTTTCATCCCCGATGCCATTTCTAATGCCGAATCTCATTTCCATCATCGATTCTTGTTCTCGACGCTGGTCCTCGTTCTTAGATGACGGTTGCTCTTCTTAAACCATCTCTATAAGTTTTTTCTCTTTCTTGGGTTTGATCTTTATTTTTGTCTGTTCGTACGCGTCTGGGTTGTTGTTTCTTTTACTCAACCCCTTTTAGGTTTGTGCTAAGCTCGGCCAAGTCTTGTAGAGCATTGTTTATTTACTCGAGAGTAGCTTCGGCTTCACCACAGGCATGAACGACAACCTGCTCTGCCGCAGCCAAATCGAGCTTGGACTATTTCAGCTCATTCTCAAAGGTGTGGGCCCTCTAATTGACAATCTTCAGTTCGGTGGAACACTTCTTCAAGCGTTCAGAGTTCGGTACAGCTCGCTCGCTGGAGGATTTGCGAAACAAACACAAGAAATTTACTAAGTATTAGGAGGAAATAAAGTAAGGACTGATCCAGCTGGTTAACATACTTGAATGCCTTGCATTATCAGCCTATCTTTAAACTCCTCTGAGCCCTCCGCAACAAGGTTAGCAACATCCTGGGGCAGCATAATGGCATTCCCCAAGGCCAAGCAAGTTTCATGATACCTCGATTTATCAACATTAGTGACCTTCTTCACAAGCTCAACTGCAGCAAATTTGGGAGTTCAGAGCTCAGGGATTCCACCAATCCTCAAAAGGCAACCGAACTGCCAACCCCCTTCCTCTCTTTTGGCGGGAAGGCCCTTTTGCGGGGAGCTTTCCCTTCCTCTTGCTAGCTCGCTAGGATGACGGGGCACTTGACTGAATCTCCGCTGCTCGGCTGGGGAGAGCCAAAATAGGGTCAGGGGATGGATGATCGAGCTTAGCTCCCACAACCTTTTTTTCCCCAGGACCCTAGCCCTAGGAGCCATATTCTCTTCCTCCTCTGAGTTGTAGCCCAAGATGCTGCCTTTGTTGAAGGAATGTTCGACTAAGTCTTCAGCGGCAGGTGCAACCACTAGAAATCTGAGGTCATCAGCAGCCTCGGAACTGGAACTTAACACGAGTATGGACTCGGTAGTTGGAATTTGGGCTGAGGGAGCAATGGTTGGGACCGGGTCTTTGACCTGGTTATCTTCTTCACTGTCTTCGACCTCGATGACTTCCTCCTTATCCCCTGCTACTTCTTCGTCCGCTACCTCTTCACCTGCCTCTTTGTCACTAAGTCCAAACAAATTGGAAGAACTTGATCCACTGGAACCAAGACTCTGCTCCCCTCAACCTCTTGCCTTAGGTGCTCGAATTTGACGACAGATCGAAGTCATCATCTTGGAACTCCCAATTCCTCGAGACCCAAACAAAATCGTTTAAATACAAGTCTTTGTTTGGGGCATCAGTAACCAACCTCATTTGATGTTGATTGGGCTTCTGGAGTCGCAGATAGTGATTACCAATAGACATATAGGTCTCAAAGGTCTCTCATAGGCCTCACTACGCAGTATACGTGAATTAAATCTTCGGTAATGAATTCTTTGCCCTCCCTCTTCATCAAAAAGTCCACCGTCAGCACAGTTCAGATGAAATTTACTAACACTTGCATAAAGGTGAGATGGCACAAAGCAACGACCTTCTTCAGCAAAGGACTCGGGGGAATTTGAGACCGACGTGGTGGATAAATCAAGTCCAAAACTGGTATGCGGTTGCCCTTCCCTTCTACCCATTGGCATCTTCATTGGGCCCGACCTCTCTATGAGAATGTTATTAGGAA
>BRYF01000021.1:11712500-11715000 GCA_030159135.1 Actinidia polygama
CTAGTGCGTAAAGTGCGCCCTCAACCCAACTTCATTAATAGACGTGCATGAACATGAACATGAACATGAACTTCCCCAATTAAAAAAAATAAATTAAACTCCATTATTTCTCCTTCACATGCACATATGTTTCTTTTCTTAGTAACATATACGTACAAAAATATAATTTCATCAAATATTTTTTAATAATACAAAAGACACGATTACGTTATCCATAAAACAATGTGGGACCAATGGGAAAAACTATGTTTTGAAAATGCTATTTTAACAACTTTGAGCCAAATAAATTAGGCTTTTTTTTATGAAACGAAGTGGAGTAGTAATCTCCGTAATATAATCTTCGAAACCATATAAAGTTTGTTCAAAACGAATAAGGGATGAATGAAAAATTATCATTCAAAGTTAGCTAGTTAGACTAGTTAAAATGTGAAGAAAACACCTAATCCCACATTAATTCCACATTGGTTTGTAAACCAAAGAGGAAATACACATATATGATAACAAGTGTTAGTATTGGGCACTCAAGAACAAGAGGAGAGTGATAGTACACCTCATTATCACGCGCAGGCAATGGATGGGTTGGGCCATTATTATGGACTCCGCATGCGTGGAATGTGAAGAGTCACTTGTGGTGACTAGGTGCAATTATTATACCATTATTGGGTGTTGAATAGCAAGTAATGGCGGTGGGTGTTATTACATACCATTAAACCTCAAAGTAATGGTATGTATTAGAAGGCAAAATGCTGAACGTTTGTTCTGGTGTTAGGGAAATCATCGCTACCGAGCTGTCATTCTATATTAATCTCAACAAAGTCACTGCGCTGAAACTTGGTCGAGATGGAACAGTCGACGGCAATCCCGAGGTACAAAAATGTGACTTGCTTAACAATGTCTCCTCTTACATCCCCCATGCTTGGATCGGACATCGACGGAATGATGGTTAGCTACTAACCAGGCTCTAAGGGTATGGATGGGTCAGTTGCCTACTCACTGACACAGCAATTAGCACGTTCAGGCATATGCCGAACTGTAGTATGTCTAGTAACATGACAGTTGGCGCATCAACGCATACGCCGAACTACTATATAAGGCCAAACCTTATTCATTCAAAGGTATGCAATTTCAACTAACTCTAGCCATAAACTCTCTCTCTCTCTACATACTATTTGTATCCATCGGTTAAGCGACCGAACTCACTATTCTTGTGTTACAATTTTGATACAGCAGTCAGCAGCTTTTAGCAGCTTCCTCCAACCACCGTTTTGCCTCCGTAGGTGTCTATTTTTTATTTCCTCTCTTCCATTCTTCAAATACTCACAACCCCACAAATGGTGTTGCTAATATTAGGCAGTGGTTAGAGAGCACAAAATAATAATAAATTTTAATTTTTATATATATTTTATACTTTTCAATACACTTTTTATCATTTTTATTACACTTTGACTCCTTAACCAATATATATTGGGAGCATTTTTCTAAAATAAATAAATAGTATGGGAATCCCATACCACACTTATATGTGCACATGCATGACCCACAAACACAGGCTCTCACACCACCTACTTTAACTACCCAAACTGTCTTTTTCTTTTCCTCTCCCATTCTCTTATTATTATCCTAATCAGAGATTCGGTAACCTACCCCTAAACATGTCACATGTTTGATGTTTCCTCTCTCACTCTCTCTCTCTCTCCCCAATGAGAGAGATGCTTAAATTCCTTGTCCATGTTGAATGGATTTTTTAAAATGAATGTCAAGTCCATGTTAGCACTCAATCTTAACAGCTTCAAAGTCACACAAATCATGTATAGGTGGAGGAAGATCCGCCATTCTTTGTGGAACCAAGCACTAGCAATTGCCTTTAGATTCCTTTTAATTACACCTAATCTATATCATATTCTATAATTTCAATATTTTACGCCCTATCTAGCTAGTAGAGTATTGTACAATGGTCTCACCATATGCTAAATAAAGTATTTCATATAATAGGTATATCAGTTAACTATAAACACTATTTTTTATGGTTTAAACAGAACTGTAAAGATCTCGAATTGATCCATAAAGACTAAGAAATCAGTGTGGTGCATGTCAAAAATCTTCCGACCAAATCAAAAACAAAAATACCAGAAAATCAGATTTTATTTACTTGAATTGGAAATTATATTTGCTTTGGGGATAGAGGATTTATATTGATCTTTAGACATAATTTGAAAAATTATTCCCAAGTATATTTAGCCGGAATATACATGCGTCCGGTGACATTTCACAAAGAACTTCTCGGTCAACATCCATCAATCTTCACCTTTGATTGGTTGTTTCATTGTTATTGAACAATTAATCAAAGATGAGTCTCCACTATAACGTGATACTTTAAGTGACCTTCACTACAATAAAACAACTTGTGAAAGATGGTGTTAATTGATAGGTGTGAAAATGTTTAGATTTTGTTTTTTTAAAATGCACTTATCAGTCCTTTATTTTAGTTACTTATATTTTT
>BRYF01000021.1:11722500-11737500 GCA_030159135.1 Actinidia polygama
CTCACTTCCAGCCCTCACTCGAAAAAGATTATATAGAATCCATTCCTCTCTTTCAATGATCGAAGCAACTATCTATATGGGGTGGGTGGGTTCGAGAGCAAAGTATGCTTTATTTACAGAATCACTTGCTGAAACCTTTCATGCTTATGGGTAAACAACAAGCTCTCCCGCTTCTAACTTTCCAAATGGAAGGGAGATTTGTACTTGCTCTGTGGCTGAGGAAGAGTGACGGGGCATAAAAAAAAAAAGAAAAGAAAGAAATACACTGATGGGCCGGATATACTATGAATAATTATTCTATTATTAACAATAAATAATAAATAAATACATACGGGAAAGGATAGATCTAAGAGGCAAAATGCTAGGCTAACCAATAGAAAGGCAGGAAAGAGAGATTCGCATACTAGCTCTCACCTTATAGGTGCTTACAGTCCTTTTGACTCTCCCACTGCACTAAGGAATAAATACATCTATAAAGAAGATATTCTCTAGCCTAGAGGAAAGAGAACTGCTAGAATAGGAATGCCAACAACAAACAACTACCTAGCTACACGAAGAGAACTACCGAACTACTAGCTAGACGGAGAGGAACTCAAAACTAGTTACAAATAGCTACTAGCTACATGGTTTAGGAAGAGAGGACAGCTCCTATCCAACGTTTTCATAGACATTCGGACGAGAAGACGATCTAATATAAAAAGATTGTCTGATAGTATGATACCTAGGGGAAATAGAATTACGGATGGAATGACATAAAAACCAAGCAAAAAATTACCAAACCCCGTCATAAGTAAGGCCACGTTAGCTTGGGCAAAGATGGGGATAAGGAGTAAGGATGCCATGGAGTTAGCCAGGACTCGAATGGATAATTTACCTGTGGTGCCTCCTTGGTGCCAAGAATAGTCTGTCCTGAATAGCTACCGGACATCCTGGTTATGCTCAGGCTGTCTATACAGTTTCAGTTGTGCGACATGAGGCTGAAAGAAAGAGATTCCTCTTAGAACAAGGAGTCAGCAGGAAGAAGTGCTATCTGGAGACAAATGGATTTGCCTATTACTAAAATAGGCCATTTCAGCAAGTTTATCCGTGGGGTTTCAGCAAGTTCATCCGTGAGGTGTGCCCTTTCACCCTTCCCACTTCCATAGCTTATATAATACTACGCTGATAAATCCATCTCAACCTGAATTAGACATTCGTTGGTGGAGCCATGTAGGTTACTTAACTAGCATATAAATAAAGTTGATGATATCAATCCATTCAGCCTCCCTCGTGCCATAATTAAACGAAAACATACTTCTCGTCTTTTGTAAACGAAAAAACTGAAAGTTAACAAACCTTCACCTACGCATTCACAAGTCATGACTCAAATATACCTTACGTAAGTTATGAATGATGTAATAGTGGCAAACACTAGACTAAATGCAAGTTGAATTTCATTGATGTAAAGAGGCACAGATAAAATAAACACGTAGCTGAGAGAGAGGGAGGGAGGGAGGGAGGGAGAGTATTTACAACCGTACAAAGAATTTGATCTCGTATAGGTAAGCCACTAAGTAGTATACAATGAATTTCGAGTATGGTACTACAACCTAAATGAGTTCAAAAGAATAAGACCCCCCGTGATGCAAATGGAAAGAATGGATTTCCAAGCTCGTTTAAAAGCTACTCACATATAATTACAGTTATAAATATTCCAATTTTCAAGTTAGTCATCCCATGTTACCATCCTCATTTCCGACATCTGAATGCTGCTTACACATGCAATCAGGCATTGGATACGTGTAGAGTGAGCCGCTGGGCTTTCTCAATTCATTTCCCTTTATATCACTGTGACGAAGCATATCTTGCAATTGGTGCTTAAAGTTCTCCCACCTGTGAAACATATTAAAAAAGAATTAGTGAAGTTTTCTTGCATACAGTGCCTACAACTGAAGACCAAGACATTATTGAATACAATTTAACATTTCAAAAAGAAAAACTCTTAAGATTTCGCCTCACAGCACTTCGACAGCCAGTCACAGAATTTGGACCTAGAAGAGTTCCCATAATTCTAAATAAATGGTTTAGATTCACTTGGTTATATGTGATTTACACACTAAAGTGAATCTGAACCATTTGTTTGGAATTATGGGAAGTTTCTTGGTTCAAATTCCGGGACTGTAGGATTTCTCTTCACCTCAAGCCACCTAGTGTATTGGATCACCCCTGAAATCACTTTGAGTTGTCATTTATTCTCCTTTGGCATTCATATGTATATATACCCAAAACTATGATGTTAGCTAGATTTCCCGGCAATCACAATCAATAAAAAGGGTGTCTAAACAACTCGTTTCATGTTTATAACACTACATTAAACAAGCCGAATTATGGTACTCAAAATAACATTACTGGTCCACCTGGGAGCACATACCATAAAAAAAAACTGCCCAGTTAGTACCCATTAAGGGGTGTCCAGTTGGAAAAATACTGGGTATAGACCTTTTGGCATAATATGCACAAAGTGGCTGCCCTCAAGACTTAGAACTCTCATGGTTGTGAGACCAGACCAAGCTTTTGCCACTTGAACTAGTGCCTCCCACTGGGAGCACATACCATGTATAACATAGTTATACAACTCAAATCAGACTGAAGATGCATGGTGAAATAGAGAACAAAAGTATGAATCATGAAGTACATTGCTCATGATCAAAGTTCACTTCAATGAAACACGAAATTCAAATAAGCAATTAATGAAGATATTCCATTACAATGTAAATTAAGGAAAGTTAAGAAGGCATCTAAAAGAAGTAGGGGAAACAAAACTATCCCTGAAAAGATATTGTGTCCAAAGATGCTGTTAATGACTTTGATTTGTAAAGAAACTAGTTGCAGGAATTACAGGAATGCTCAAATTGAATTTAGGGGCTGACTGAACTGCCAGCAACCTCACGATGAAACATAATCTCACTTTCCAAATTACTAAGAAGGTTAGAAGCCATAGGCCATAATATTTGAAGAATTCAGATGATCCCATAGAAAATGTTATCATTCACTCATCTATTTCAACATGCCCCTCATGCAGCAGCTTACAAGGTGACCGGAAACTCTAATAATTCAGGCGTAAGAAGAAACTCTTGCCATCAAAGTCATGTCATGGCTCCAGAATCATATTAAGACTTAAGTGGGTCCCACAGTTGCCTCACCTCAAGGATACAACTTCTACATATCTAAGCGTATCCGAAAGTCTCACGACGGATCATTTAATAAGAGACAAAATCCCCATCATTAAACGAAGTTGACACTGGTAGTGTTCTGTTGAAATGTAACTAATTGTTTGCCTCATAGCATGAAGTTTACTGAGAGAGACTTAGAAAGGCTAGACAAATGCATTCACATATTGAAGCGCAACCCTAAGTTTTGGTATATTGTCAAGGTTTTCAAGACTGGTATGAATTGACCAATGACGAACTGCAATAGTTACATCCATGGCTGAGTTTGCAATAGCAGCGATACTAACTCTTCCAATTTTGGATCATCTGTATTTTTTGTTTATATACTGTACCGATTCATTCACAACCGGGTTATCTTGCATGGCTATAAGAATAAATGAGTACGCTATCATAAACTCGATACAATATATCCTTAACCAAAATACTTCACAAGCTCTAGCGACTAGTCAGTTGGACAAATTATAAAGCCCAAGTGCAAGAGTCTCACAAGCAAACGGTGAAGCATAATACTAAGTTGTATTAATGTATGCCAGTGTTTCATAGACTCCTTTAATTCCTAATACACCCCACCCCCACCCCCACCCCACCCCCAAACTCCCGGATTGGAAAATTTGGATAAAATTCACGAATTAACTAGGTCCAACTTGCGAATTACTGACGAAATCATGCCCAGGCTAATAGAATTCAGCCACGTATAGATTTCAACTGCGGAAATATGAGCTTGTCATGTGACCGTTTTGGCTACAAGACACACACCCTAGCAACTGACAAGCTACTCAAAAGAGGTTTGACCTTTATACGTCTAAATGCCCTTGGTGTTTCCCCTCCTACCCAATGTGGGAGTGGGTAAGCCACTATTTTTTTAACAGTGAGCCATAGAATTTATACAACCGAAGTTCCTACTGCTTTTCATTCCCTGCGATGTAGGACAATGTAACTTAGAAAAGGCTTATATAAAAAAATGGCTGCCTATTTGTTTTTCTTGACAATGTGGGATAAGGTGTTAGCATTTCTAAGAAAACTAGAACTGTATAGACAATACATAATAATGAATACAAGATTTGGAGGCGCTCCCCCTCTCAAGGTATTTTGACATACGACACTCTCTCGCTCCCGCTCTAGTGACTTAGGTCTAAACCCCATATGACCATACCAACACCAAACTTTCAGATCCTCCAAGATCCAGTCAAGAGTAAGGAGGAACTCATATTTGTCAGCAAAGAATGATTTTTTGCTAGAGAGAGGAGAGAGAAATCTCCTTTCAGCAAACCAACTATAGTTTCAGCTTTATCCATACAGAATGAGATATCCTACAATATTTTACTGTATAAAATGCAGTGTGCAAAATTTGTAATGGTAAGGTGTATAATTTGCCCACATATTCATACCCAACTTTTAGATACAGATCAAGGTTGAGCAAAACCAGACACCTACCTACCCACACCCAACGATCATGCTCGAGTCCATATAAAATAATTTTTTAGTTAGCAAGACTTCAAACTAAAAGCACAAAGTCAGCGGAAATTCAAAAGAATATAAACACACATATATTGTATTCTTATTGTCTTCTGACAAAGTGGTGATGACTAATTCTGTTTGATTGCCAGTTTTAACATGGGTGATTTAATGGCCCCCGAGATGAACATACAGTCTTAGGCTGTATTTGGATCAAGGATTTAGGGAGGGATTTGTGGAGGGAAAATATTAAATCTGAACCTTTGGATCCATGAACTTTTCCTTTTCCTTATCCTTTTCCTCCACCAAATCCTTAATCCAATCACAACTTTCAAGAATAAAATAGAAGAAACTACACAATGCGAATATTCACACCAACATCAACAAAACAGGACAGATGATGGATATGTGAGTTCATCAATGATTTGCTAGATGACACTAGGAGGGTAACAAAAAAATGCAGATTTGTTCATCAGTCCTAAAAGCTTGAGGTCCTGCAGTACCACAGATAGAAAGGTTCATTCGAAGTCCATAAAGTTAGTTGGAATGCAGAGCTATACTGAACATCACCTGAGCTTGGGGCTATCAAATAATAGTGCTAGTTTTCTCTTATCAGGTTTGATTGTCTTGGCATGCCCACCATATAAGTAACGCCTGTGACCCATCAAGAAGTGGGGGAAATTCCCACCTTGAGTCGTGATAAAGACTTCACTGTGAAGGCAAACAGCGTAATCAAGAGCAGCCAACCTAGACGAGTGCCCCTACATCAGAGAAGTTATTGCAAATACTTGCTTTTTTTCAGATTGAAAAGACAAAATTGCATAAGAATGAATATCCTATACCAGTATACTACCTGGAATGGAGCAAGTTCTTCTTTGGAAGCTAGTGTATCCTTTGTTTCCAAACGTGGAAAGATTTGTTTGAGTGGGGTCATATACTTCTCAGACTTAAAAATATTTCCCGCCGCAACATAAACAGCGGTGTTATTATCAAAACCCATGCCCCTAAGCATCATTCCTACCTACAAAACCGAAAAACCTGATTTAAGGACCACCATGTTCTAACTAGTATCCAAAGATGCACTCAGTCAAGACATTCAAGAAATTCAAAAAGTTAGTATCATATATAATGAGAAGATAAAAGAGAAATACTGTTAAAGTCAATATACATACTCATATAGGGTAAAAGAAAAAATGAGAATGGAGATTATACATAAACTGTCCAGTTACTAGCAGACCTTCAATGGTCATAATGATCTCAAAACCATTGTACTACACGTTAGTAAGTATCTCATAGTATCCAGTGGATTATTTACCATTTGCAACAATAAGAGAATAATTCCATTATCAAGAGAGAGGCTTGTCCACAAAGTTGCTTTTCCATAAAAACAAAATACAAAGCCCCATGACTTCAGCCAAGTAAAAGCACATCAACTCATAAATGCATAACATTGTTGTATTGTTAACATTGACAAATTTCACAAAAATGATGAAATCATTTTAAAATTTAGAAATATCTGTAATACAGTATTGAGTAATTTCTTTCTTCTTTATTAATAATCACAAAGAACTGTGAAATCTTCAACATATGCATCCATGGTGAAAAACCGTTTACACTCTATTTGTAAGTATTACCAAGTCACTCGTGATTTGATCAACTCATAAGGCGTTATTTTTTAACATAGTCCGTTTATTTTCATAAATAATGTAATAGCCATGATAATAGCAAGTCAAAGTTTTTAATGTTAGATACGACTCGATCTATTATCATATCATCATAAAAATGAACATTTAAGTAACATCTTCTCACCACAAATTTGTAATAAAAAGATAAAGCGACTTCAAGAAATAACACAGAATTGTGTGAGTTGAGAGTTTTTGCTTTACGTGATGAGAAGGATGGGTTTCGGCTATGAAGCACTGTCACATGTAATAGGTTCTTGTATCCGTGTCCGACTCATATGGGACACGGATACTCCGGGAAAATGCCAAAATACGTGGCGTGTCCCATTAGTTTTATTTATTTTTCTTATGGGGACACGTTAGGGACACATTTGAAACACGGCGGGGTACTTTTTACAATTTAATAAAGTTGTTTTGGGGTCAAAATGACCACTCAATAGGTAGAGCATGTAGTTTTTATTCATACAAAGCTCCCATCTTTCATTAAGGAGAAACTCACAATATTGTCAAAGAGAGAATAAGATGTTGGACATAGCAGGAGACAAATGTGACTCCTATGATGATGATCTATATATAAATATATATGCAAAAATATATATAAATATTTTTTTTTTTGGTGTCCTTTTCATTTCTGTATTTTGATTTCTTGAGAATTGTCGTGTCCAAGTCCGTGTCCGTATCCATAATCGTGTTTCTTAGTGTTTCAGGATAGATGGACTGATGGAGATCGTGGATTTGTCTTTGCATTTAGAAGGTGAGATTCTTTGTTTTGGTTAATTGGTGTCCAATAAGATGCTTTGCCAGCTCGAGGACTAAAGCAAGGAGGGCCTTTATCTTCCTTCTTTTGCACCCTTGTTATGGAAGCTCTAAGCATGATGATTCAAGCTTTTTGGCAAGGATGGCAAAAAATAGAGAATATCTCTTTTTTTTTTGCTAACACTACATTAAAATGTGGAGCGTACGAGGAAGTGCTAACACTACATTTATCTTCCTTGTTTTGGTTTGCTTGGATGTCATATAAGGTTCCAGAAGATACATGACTTGCAGAGGCTAACGAATTGCATTGGTTTAAAGTGGATTCACTTCCCTCTTCTTGTGAAGCGAAGTCTCACATCGCTTGGGAATTGAAGTAATATGCAATATATAAGTGTAAGGGCACCCTTTCCTCAATAGCTA
The DNA here is from genome assembly GCA_030159135.1 of Actinidia polygama. NCBI lineage: Eukaryota > Viridiplantae > Streptophyta > Magnoliopsida > Ericales > Actinidiaceae > Actinidia > Actinidia polygama. Next base: position 11,730,023 of record BRYF01000021.1, read on the forward strand.
GCTTTTGGGGTAAGTTCTACCCAAGCATTGTATCATAGTATCAGAGCAGGAACTCCCAGGAATGGGTAGGGTGCATGTCCCTGGCCTACACGTGGCAAGTGCTGCCGAGTGAGCACGTTGAGCGTGAAGGAGGGTGTGAAGCGAAGTCCCACATCGCTTGGGAGTTGAAGTAATGTGCAATATATAAGTGCACCCTTTCCTCAATAGCTAGCTTTTGGAAAAAATTCTACCCAAGCATTGTATCACTTCTAACTTGGGATTGCCTTTGGAACTTGATTTAAAGTCGCAACTATTTGGGTAACATCATTGAGAGTGATACTAGCCACGAGGAAAACACAGTATCTTTATATGGGAGGCAATCTCACTATAAACAAGAATAATCTTGCAAGCCAACTTATTCTATATCCCTCTTCGACATTCCAGTTTTAGTGGCCCGCAGAATGGAGAAACTACAAAAGAACTTTTCATGGAGTGTGTTTAGTGATGAACTCAATCAAATATCATTTAGTAGGATCACATAAGGTATGTTGTCCAATGCCAAAGGGTGGCTACAGTATCTGGCTCCTCTGCACCTTTAATCAGACTTTATTGGACCGGATTTGGAGATAGGATTCCAAGTTGAACAAATGGATTTGGTGATGGGATTCTAAGGAGGGAGACTTTTGGATGAAGGCAATCAAGAGTAAGGGGTGCAAACCACTAAGGAGGTCAAGGGTGGGTTCATATGGCCTGGGATTATGGAAGGGATTAGGAAAAGGGTGGAAAGACTTTCCCATCCGAAATTTGTCATTGGAGGCAGTAAGAGAATGTGATTTGGGGTATTCAGACTATTTGGGGACTACAAAATTGGTGTTTGAGCCTCGCTTTGTTAGCGTAGTTCAGGACTAGGGGATCCTTCGGGTCCAAGCTATAGCTGTATGGTAAACAGGATAGTTTGGGAAGCTAAATGGGGGAAATTCACTGTTAAATTATTTCATAATCTTCTTAAAGGAGATTCTTGACCAGCTTTCCTTGTAGGAGTATATGGACTAAAGGGGTTCCCACAAAAATGTATATTTTTGTATAGATTGTTGAATTAATGCCATCTGGACTATTGATAATTTAGGGAAGAGGGGCAAGTGTTTCTAATAGATAGTTTAATATTCATTGTCGGGAACATTACTGAACAACATAATATTTCAGGACAATTGATGATTTAACATGGCATCAGAACTCTAGTTCAAGGAGATCCTGCATTTAATTCTGGTATTATGTGCGTAAATTTGTCTGTTATCCTGTCAATACTGATCATCTAGGGATGTTTGCAAATATTAAGCCCATTTTTTTTCCTATACACGTGTGAGATAAGGTCTAACATGAGGGATAATAAAATAGCTTGGAATTCTTTGTAGACTCTTTTCCAAAACCTTTGGGGACCAATTAGTGACTTGAGAGCTTCCAATTGGTGTGGTAAGTGTCAGAAGGCTGAGGAGTCTATGAATCATCTTTCGTATTCTGAGGTAAAAGGAAACTGCAGAGTTTGCTTTTCTCTATTTTGGATTAGTTGGGCGATGCCAGATGCCATTGTAGTTGTACCATGTTAGGAAAGCTTTCGTCGAGTTATTAATCCAAAAAGGTCAGAAAGGCTGGAACGAGGCTCTGGTATGCAATACATAAACAGATAGACTATTTGGAAGGAGAGGAATAAGAGAGCTTTATAAGGGGCTGCTTTGCGGATTCATAGACTCAAATTACCTCTTTTACATTGCCTCAATTATTTTGTTAAAGGAAATTTGTAAATAATCTCTCTTTTTTTAGGGTATATTTTTGCTTTAGTTGATTTTACAGGGATATCTTTATCTTGTAGATGCTGTAGAGCTGAGTTTTGACTTTTTTCTTTTGCATACTCCTGGTGTACTCCAGCAATTGTTCATTTTACCGTAACATTTACCCTTCCTACAAAAGAAAATATACCTATGTTATTTGAACAGGGGCATTGGTGCAATCACAAAGCTTGGGTTGCCATGAATGAGATCAAAGGTCCAAGTACGAGAACCACCACTTGGTACAAATATTCTTGAGGTTAGGTTGGTGTCCAGACTTCCCCCTCCCAGCACCCTCAGTTATTAAGAACCAACGCTGGATGATGTCATTATCTATATCCGTTTGGTGCAGATGCTCTAAAATTTCGGCATCGACGCCTAGTTCACAATGTTTCCTACATATATTTGCTACATAGGTAACAATCTCGTGTCATTTTCCTGTTTTTCCTTCAGGTTCAATATTTATCCAAATAAACTCTCTTCTTTTTATTTACTAATGCCCCCCAAGTATCATTTATCCCGTAGAAAAATCCAACCCAAACAAACCTCTAAACCAGGTCTAATGGACACCAGCAATTCTTATATGCATCTATATCACAAAATAATAAACAAAAAGTCTACAAAATGCATGAACTATAATTATAAACCGCACATTTTTCATGATGTAATTGAGTTTTAAAAAATAATCTCTTCTATAAATAGAAGAAATTGTGAAATACTGACATGAATGTATATGCACATGAAAGCTCACAATATTAATTGAGGAGGCTTCTGTCTCATCTACAATCATCTTCATCATTTCATAGATGAAATCAAAATCTTCTAGTTGTTAATTTTATCAGCACTTCAAGTAAAAATATAGAGCATGTTTAATACTCCTAAAAGCTTTTTCATTGGAAATTAATTTTTTCTATCAAATTTTTATAGATCAAATGTCATCAAGGCAGAATGCTTCTACCTCCAATGAACTGCAACAAACCAAGGTTTAGAAAAATGAAAATAAAGTCATAGTTTTCCGTTGAAAAGAAATATGGGGTAGAAAACCAAAACTTCCACTTCTCCTTCAAACAGAAGTTGATTGAGCCAAAACACAACAGAGGTCAGAATCTTTTTTTCGCTTTTCCTTTTTTGGTAAGCAAAATATATGTATTAAAAATGGGGCTCCAAAAGAACTGAGGTGGCACCCGGGGGGAAGCAGGCAGAGCCATCAATGATTATCAAAATTTTATTCACATCTGCATTAGCACCTTCTACCATAAGCTTGGTTATAGGAAGTTAGCTATACTGTAAGGTGCATTGCAACCAGACCATGAATCACAAAAAATAGCAAAAGCTCCTCCCATTGATGTAAACCTTTCAACTGTCTTGTGTAATTCAAGCATTGGATAATTAAAGCAAATAGGTTCTTTTAATTTCATAAATACTCAAAGTTCATGTTAGGGTAGTTGGCAATTTCCGGTGAGGCAAATCTCTTGGAGTATGTATTTGAGTCTTTTGAATTTGGAGCTTTGGGTTTACTATGCGTCTAGATTCTCCACATTTGTCTTGACTACAACATTCATAGAGGTTCATTTGCCCCGTGCAAGTGTCGCTGCTCCGTTACCTAAAGGTATTTAGCCTTCTGAAGCCCTTGCACACACTCATGGACACATTCGCATCTCTCATCTAAAAATATTTAACTCACTTGTATGAATCTCATTTTATCTTGAAAGTTAGAAATTGAGATTAAATTTTCGACACTAGAAAGAGTGCTTAAGCATAAGCATCAAGTCAGCGCTAGACTGAGTGCTTGAGCACAAAAGGCTGTGCGCTCGACATTGCAATTAAGCATTGGGGTCGAGCTTTGAGATCCCGAGATCGTGATCGTTTTGCACGCTCAAGCCCGAAACATGGGATTTGATTAGTTTGCTCCCTTTGGCTAGCCATACTTATTTAAAGCCATTGATTTTCATCATTAAGGATTAGAGATACATTCATTAAGCATCTAGAAGGTACATCTATGGTTTTTTCACTCTCTCTACCAGCTTGGGTTAGATCCCACTATTCTTTCAAGAACATATTTTTCATGCTTTTAGTGAGATTCACCTTAGATTGAGTGCTCTGTCATAAAAACCCACATTCACTTTGTACCCTTGGCTGTTGTGGTAACACAGCCGTTTGCAAAAAGAGATCGAGAAGGAGCTTCTTGTGGTGACTGTAGAATGGAGAGTGGCTCGGGGAGCACATGAAGGACTGCTGAGTAAGTTAAACCTAGGGTAAGAGTTGTAATTTTTTTCGTCAAAAGTGTTGAACGCTTTGATTCAGAGTGGATTTGGGTGTTGGGATCACGGTTTTTGTCCTTACAGGCTAGCCTTGGGGTTTCCACTTGTATCGTTGTGTTATTTCCCTATATTTATAATTGTTGGATGTTGATTTAATCTTGAGATTGGGTTTTCTTAAAATTGAATCGGGTTTTGTGATTTCCTAATTCACCACACCCTTTTCCTCTAGGTTCAATCTTCACCAACTCTCGTATCTCATTCTAAAATACATGCAATTATTGGCCCTTCGAATTTGAAATCCTAAAAGTTTCCCTTAATTGGAAGCATGAATGGCTCATGAGGAAACCAAATCTCGGCGTGAAAAATCAAACTTCACCTTCAACCTTGGTTAGGAAGAGAAAACAACCAGAAATTCTTTTTAAAAAAAAACTCAGTAATTCCACCAAATCCAACAATATTTATATAAATAAAGAGCAATTTATTCATTGAAGTATATTTTAGTAAAGCGCACTTGAACTAATATATATGGGCTGCGACAAGGACACACAAGGAAGGGGGTTGCATGTGATATAATTCATAGTTATATACCTCCAATGGAGTCAACGGGCATTTACCATCCATCCGAATTGCACCAGGCCTTATTATCCGACCCCTCCTATGGAATTTGCCTCTCCAGCTTCTTTCACGAGCGATATCCATTTCACGCTTTTCTTCTTCACCACCATCATATTCACAGCATGAGAATGCCACCATATCCTTAACCAAAAAAATTGAACTTAAGAATGATGTAAGACATACCTGTAGTACAAAATTCAGGACTTTCGTATTCTGAAAAGTTGAGAAAGAAAGAATACCACCTCTTCAAACCGGAGATGCACTGATATATACTTCCCCCCACTCTTGGTGCTATTCTTAAGCATCCGGTCAACCATCTTAGCTGCAAGAATTCGTATGGGCTCAGAAAACCTAAGTGCTTCAAAATTGGCCAAGCATCTAATCAATTGAATATTTGAAGGAACTGCATGAGCCAATCTGTTAGAGAAAGGTGCAATCCGCACGGCCCTGCAACATCAGTTACGAAACGATTGTTGTTGTTAAATGTTAGGAAATACATTATGCAGTATACCTGGGCTAGTAATGATGAATATGCTCCCTCCTAATCCAATTTCATACTTCTGCATCAACATTAAATACTTAACTATTTGCTTTCAAGGAACAAGTTAAAAGATATTGTTGAGAGTTGCAATGGCTGTCACAAATTCAGTCACCATTATTTTCCTGATAGGAGCACAACAGTTGAGCAACTAACATAGGCAATAAGATGGAATCAAAGAAATGTAGAGCAAATGTAGTTTGTTTCTTAACTGGATGTGCAAAAACATGCCATTATAAACAATAAATGGGCATGTCAAGCAAAATTCTTCTAAACACTTTGGTTCGTTGTTCTAAGATGTATTGAAAATTAAGTCACAAAGGACCAGTTATCATCACACACCTTAATTTTGCTCCCTTTACTTGTACGTCAGATTGAGGAACCAAAGCCAATACAAGAACTAGTGCACAAAGTTTGAACAACTTCCTTAAAACATTCTAAAAACCCATTATTGTAGGTTGCACCAAACATGCACCATTTGAGAAATATTAAATGAGCAAACTAAACATTACTCCCTCCAGCCCATTTTGGTAGTCCATCTTTCCAATTTCAAATGTCCTAAAAACTGTTGTCCACTTTTAAAAGTCAAAGGATAAAGTTTGGAAGTTTCCAAAACTATCCCTTATCAATAGTCATAAATATATGCGGAAGAGGGTAATAACAGGGGCGTGCAATTAATCCAAAAGGGACTAAAAAAATAGGAGGGAGGGAGCAAGGTTCTAAAAATCGCTAGGCGGTAATCGGGCGGCCAGGGGGGGCCTAGCGCCTAGGCGCCTAGGCGGGGGCCTAGGCGGGGCCTAGGCGGTTTTTTATTTTTTTATTTATTTGTTTATTTAGAGAATTAATATTTATTAAAAACAATAATAAATTACCAAATATCAAATTCTAACAACGAAATGACATCAAAATAGTTGAGTTCACGATTCAATGTTGAATACTATTAAGAGGAAGATATAAATGACAATTTATCTCTCTAAAATATATAGAAATTAGAAATTAGGTCTCTAAAAAGCACTATGTGGTAAGCGGGCTGCCGGGGGCCTAGCACCTAGGCAGGGCCTAGGCCAGCCTAGGCGGCCGGGGGGGACCTAGCGCCTAGGCGGGGCCTAGGCGGCCGATTTTTAGAACAGAGGGAGGGAGTATAACCAATGCTAAAACTATTGAGGTTTAATCACTTACAAAAAAAAAAAAAAAGAAATCAAATTGCTGGAGAAACTATAGTTGTGAGCTCATTTTTTTAACTCTGTTGAGAATAATATAAATAACAAAATTGGCCCCCCTTTAATAGCTTAACATTTTAGATGAGTTGATCGGTAATACTTTCACGTAGCATCAGAGCTAGGTTTTGGGCGGCTCTCTCTTGGGTCAAGTCTCTGACCGAGTCTATTTCCCTTGTCTCATTCATCTATTTGTCACCACCACGTGCACCTGGACTGCACGTGCAAGGGAGTGTTAGATTTGTCCCACATCTCCTCTAGATGCTACTTCACCTATTGCCAATTAATTACAGGTTGGATGCAACGATCCTTTCTAATATGGTATCAAAGCAGACAATAGATATTGTGCTCAAACTGCCTACCTAATTAAAGTACTTGCACTTTTTTAGCCCGCTTATTGAGGAAAGCTTAGGGGGCGTGTTATTAATAACATAAATAATAATTTCCCCCTCTCTAATAGCTTAAGCTTTTAGATGAATTGGTAGTTAATAAGTTTCACAAACCTCTTTTTAAGGTACAAGAGAGTTGTTTCGAATAAGTAAAAAATCAATAAAAATAACTCAAAAAAAGAGGAGAAAAATCATCTAAATCACAATCCCATATTATCTTTGGCACATTGTTATGAAAACCAAATTAATATGAATTAAATCCATCAAATAAGGATCCGATAATTATATTACCCAACCACAATGAGGAATCAGGCACCAATTGAATGTTTGTGGAAGGCCAACTGAGCATTCATAACAATTTTCCAATTCAGTTTTGACCAGTATGGACAATTTATATTGAGAGGGTATAGCATTCATATTAGCAAAAAAGAGAATCTGCACCTCAGTGTCCCAGACTTTATGTTCTCTACACTGTATGGTCAACTTTCATACGTCTAATATTTCAATGCATTGTAATGTGAATTTTGCAGGAAAATAAGAAGCAAAATCCTGGAAATAATAGGTAAATATTACATACCCCATCTCCACCAGTTTAGGAAGGACTTTCTGAAGATAGTAGGTTGGACTTGACCAAGCTTTTACTCTCAAGTTCACAA
>BRYF01000021.1:11745000-11757500 GCA_030159135.1 Actinidia polygama
AGCCTATTGAAGCTAAATCGAGGGCCAATGACGCCAATCGAAGAGATCGAAGGTCCAACGAGCATCGGGGAAGCCTGTCGAGGGACAACACAGTCCATCGGGGTCAGGCGAGTGCAGGAACGTCTTTTAGAGGTCCGTCGAGGGGCAACACAGCCTTTCGGAGGTCAGCAAGTAACAACGTCTCCTGTAGGGGGTCCGACGAGTGACGAGGAAGACTGTCGGAGGCAAAACAACCCTTAACAGATGTAGATCGAAACCTGTCTAGGCCAAATTGAACCGTGGCAGTTCCAGATCAAGAACCTCCGGCGTCGTTGAAGGGCGACCGCTTGAAGGTGAACAACGTGCGGCGCAGGTAAGGGTAAAAGAAAATAGGGTTTTGGCTTTGATACCAAGAAGAAATTCAGAATAGGGAGAAAATTATTTCTTGTATATTTCCACTGTCAACATTATGTATTTATACACAAAGTACATAAACTAATAAAGAAAATCAATCAATCTAGGCCTAAGAATTAGATAACTACAATCACAATCAAGGAAAATCAAGGAAAATAAGGGAAAGGAAATATTTCTATTTCCAACACTTTCCAACAATAATCTTTCCATGTGTTTGGGGAGGCACAGAACCACCAAATGGTCTAGATGGTTAGAGGGCTAAGGCTGATAGTCCTCTGTTTATTTACTGGTTCATGTTGTATGGAGCTTTGTATTTATCACGGTTGTTTGGAGAAGGTTTCATACACTGTAGGCCATGTTTGAATGACATTGTTAGTGTTGGGGCATCCAATCTTTGGACAAAATTTGGCTCCAAATAAATGCCATCATCCAATTGGTTGTACGTTTAATAAGGAGGAATAAGGAGTGGAGGCCACCATACATACTTGCAATTTATTCTAGGATTAGAAAAACTATCCCCTCCCCCACCTACCTTGGATTAGAGCAATCCCCTATGTAGGACACAAAGTTGGTTGGGGGGTACCATCCAACCCATATGATTGCACACCAAATGCAAGATAAGGACAGACTATTTTAAAATAGTACAATCTCGTGGGAGCTAAACGCACAATCAAACACAGCCGTTGTGCATAAGGTAGATGTTAAGTACATCTATCCTTGTCTACTTAGGATGGGCTTGTGGTTTGTTCACCCAAAGTGGTGTTGTTATCATGCGGTGATGGTTTGTGAGTAGCACACAACCTAGTAATGATCATATGGCTACCCTCTAGGGATGGCTGTGCGACAACAAAAAATTATATTTTTAGATGCATCAACAAATCTCTGGTTCTACTGAGTTTTGAAAATTGAAAATCCTTTATGATTTTTCCCTGGAAGAAGCTCCTGTTCTGCAAAGACAGAACAAAAGATGGAAAACCTGCTAAATTCGTTCTTTTTGTACGCATCTGGAGTTCCTTAGTTTTAGACGTTTTCCACAATAGAAGAGTCTTCAGAACCAACATCTGAAAAACACTTTTATTCTAGGTATCAGGCTTCTAGATTCAAATGTTCACTGCAATTGGACAGAAAGGGGAAACAATGGTGGCAAAAAGGGACCATATAAACACTCACAGCTTCATAGGAAGCTAAAGATAAATCTTATAAGCGTACCTGAAATTCTTCTATAACTCCTGGTCTGTGCATTGGGGGGTGGGGGTGTGAAGGGCAGCTCACTGCATTTTAAGCCTCTAAACTTATAATTTCCTAGAGCTCAACTGCTTTTTTCTACTTAAAATACAGCAGAAAAAAAGGCTTCCTTTTACACGAATTTACGAGGCAAGGCTGTTTCCCCGTATGTTTATTACACCTTGAGAGAATATCATGGCTTGGAGGAGCTTTCCAATGATTGCTTAGCTCAATACATGAGTTCATTCCTTTTCATTTCATTCTTCTTGGAGATCCTATGGCAGCTTTTGGTGCTTAATGATTCCGCGTTTACTTGGAATGGATGGCGGAGTGTAGGTGGCAAGCAGGTATATGGATACGGTGCACCATTTCCAAGAGTATTTGTGGTTGTTGAATAGCTTTGATATACATTGTCAGGCATATTTCCTAAAAGCTTAAGGTTTTGGGAGAATTGGTGATTTCACATGGCATCCAAGCTCCGGTTCCAAGAGGTCCAAAGTTCAAGCATCATTATCTGTGTTTGTTCCATGTTATGTTTGTTATACTGCACTTTATTTTGTGTGTGCTTGTGCACCAAATAAGTTCAGTTGTTCACCGCTCCTTGCAAGAGACAGGGTCGCGCAAGAGGGGAGTTCTGAATAGCTTGATATGCATTGCTCTGCCCATTTCCTACCAGCTTAAGTTTTGGGGAGAATTGGTGATATAACAGAAGCGGTTGCAAAGTACTTTTAGGTGACTTCATTACGCCAAAATTTTCACATAGCAAGCTAACTTCACGCTTTTCTTATGCAAGAACATGTGATACAACAGCACCATTCAATCTGCCATCCTGGAGAGGGTGAGACACTACAGCACAGATGAAAAACCATGTTGATCGCTCAGAACGTTCATTATCCAAGTCAATTTGAAATAATTACTAGGGAACTGGTTAAGATGTTGAGGAAAGAGCATGTCGGAGTACACTAAAATAGTAAAACTAATGGCCGTTAACTAAGAAGTATGTTGTGATGGTATAAGGCATTCTCTCTATGGATCTCAAGATTGGCAAGGGTGATGTAGCTGAGCGAAACCAAGAGAAGCAATCGAACACTCCGAAAAGTAGAATTGCCTGCATGTGGAAGATTCTTTTACAGAGCCTCCAATAAAGTGGGGACTATCATTGTAATGCCCAAAATATAACTGACCTAGGAGAAAATGGATTTTGTTGTTTCCAACTTAACTCAATCCCATTTAAGAGCTTGCTTAAACTCCAATTTCTAATAGGACATACGTCAACCCTTGAATCAAATATATAGACATAAGAACTGAAGAGAGCAAGAATATTTCACATGATAGACACCTTCATTCTCACTATTTAACAGAAGAGAGTGACCAAGGAAGTCAAAAGAACACAACTATAGTGGTCTACATAAGAAAAAAGAACTATTAGGAACTATGCTACAAGCCTACAATAACAGAAACCCGGAACATGAATGCATGATACAGACATATAGGAGTACCAAATTCTTAAACAATAATAAAATAAGAAAAATAAAAAAGGGCATGCATAAGGGAACAACATATCACATAAAATATAAATATATATCCACCTATAAATGTAAGTATAAATACAAGTATACAACCCATGCAGAATTATGGTATTCTCTCATCCTCACATCAATTCCTCTTAACGAAAACTTCTATTTATGATGCATGTTACTGAACCAAAAAATATGGAAAACCTTTCAATTGTTTGCTTTAAACCCTTAAAGGGAGTAGATTATTTACCAAAGCCAAAGTGGCTTTTTGACCAATGAAGCAATGCATTGGTGACCTGTCTTATACAATTAATCAATAAACATTTGCATTGGCAAAACAACATGTCCTTTCGCAATAACAACTCCGTTCTTATAATGTCAAGAAGTTTTAGCCACCATTGGCCATACACATACAATTTTGTAACACTTTATTCATTTTATTTATTTCTCTTTTGAAAATGGATTACTTTGGGAATACAAATTGACAAAGAAGATTGAAATACTTAGAACTCAACTTTGAACCATTCAGATATCAATCAGAGTGGTTTTTTGAAAATGGAGCTGCAAGAGAATGAAAGGGCATATCTCCATAGTCTACATTAGTCATATCAAAGGGCATATCTCCATAGGCTGCATTAGTCATTTTACCAAAAACATTCTACAAGCATGAGGGATATTAAGCTCTCAATGGCTTAAATTAGTTGTGTTTCTCCATGAAAAGCCATGAATAACAAGAAGTAAAATTTGTGGACTGGTTATACCCAATTATCGGGCCTAACATCTTTCTACTCCCAACAGCCCATTCTACATGAGTCCAGGACATAGTTTGGATCAATCTCAATTTGTTCAAAGCTTGGTCTAAAGATAGTAGTACTTGAACAAGCTCACAGCAGAGCCAAAGTTGAGTTCATGACCGCCTTGATCTATGCTACATGGACTACGGTATGGCTTTGGCCCGTGTATGTGTCCAAATGTCTTACCCATCGAATACGCATCTTCAAGTTACACCAGGAGACGTCTAGGCTTATATTTTTTTCTAATACTTCTCTATTGTTATAGGATAAAATTGTTTACAACTAAACAGAGCATTTTATGCATAAATGGGGGTATTTGCAAAGTCATGACGTAAAATCAACAGTCAACTATTGAGAGAACGTGATGTTGGATGTCCAATTATAGGACACGACACATATCTCATGAATTTAGAAGAGTCATACAACACAGATAGCTGTGTCTTCATGATTAGATAAGCTTGGATACACAAGATCTTCACCCTTTATGTCTTCATCAATAAAAAAAGATCAGGAATGGGTTTTAATCATCTTCTTTCCCTCTGTTTCTGAGTTTAAGCATTACAATCTTGACATAAAGAAGAAACTGTATGCTCCTTTCTTCTGGTTTCCCTACAAAGCACCTAACAAAAAATGTAATACCTCACTCTGCATGAGTAGAATGGAAGCGCTTAGAATTTCATACTCCGGCAACTTTTAATCCTCTTTTGTCGCCTATTACATTATCTGCATTGATTTAAATATGTCTCTCCCCTTCTCCCTCTTGCTATTCTCTCTCAAATCATGGCAAAGCCTACTTTGAAAATTCACATGACGTTCAAGTTTCAACTCAAGCTCAACTGCACGAACATGATGTCCATTCGAGGATCCAAGCCTATTCCTAAGCCCTCCAAGCAAACTTTAGTGGGTTAAGTTGCACAGCAAAAAGTTGCTGTGAATTTAGCAACTAACGATTATTACATCATGATTCATGAGTTTGCCTATTTAGTGAATTAAAAAGATTTTACAATCCAGGAAAATAATAGTCTTAGGTCAGTCCATTTCTGACAAGCTACAATTGCAATCACCAGTCTGGCAGTTGCAGATTCCATTGTAACAAAGAAAATCAATGTGAAGTTAACAAAAACCTAAGCAGCGTATACAGCTTTAAAATTAGCATAGCTTAGGCAATTACTTTTAAAACTATTAAAAACTGCAACAGTTGTACACAAGAAACTGGAAAAAAATGTCACCTGGAATCTCGCCAGACACTATTTAAATGAAATATTGGAATGACAAGAGTCGCATTTAGCAGCCCTGCCACAGCTATCGCATCACATATCTGCATCAAAAAGGAGGAGCAATTAAACAAAATAAATTCAGACATCATTGATGGAGCAATATACGCTAGTGCTCTCTATCAAAGTTGCAATTATCTATCAACTCAAACAATCTTACCTACATTCTATCACATATTTTCAATCATGCAGTTCCTAATAAATTGACCAAAAAAACAACTATTGTCCAGAGACTTTAGAAGACCAACCCCATCACAGAAAATTAAATCTCAAAAGGCATGAGGATCAGACAATGGAAATGACAAAGAGAAAACTAAGGGTAAATTTCACTGACACCCCCTGGATTATATTGAAATCAGTCACCCCCTTTACTCTCTAAAATCACATTGCAGTCACTTCCATCTCCATTGAAACCCACCACCACCGTGACCTCTAACATTTCACTTTTATTGACAAATACCACCTTGTGTCGATAAATGTGAAAGTTGAAGGTGGTTGGACAATGGGAGCCGCCAATGGAAGTTGAAGATGGTTGGACGATGGGCGGTGGAGGTGGAAGGTGGTGGCTTCTCCCTTTGTTTTTTCTTCTCCCCCTTTTCTCTTGAAAATTTGACAATAAAACATGGATATATTAGTAACTCTACCCTTAAGTTCAAATGGTTTTAGCTGGCAGGAGTGTCAGTATGTAACACCCCGCATCCGTAAATCCCATTTTAGCGCACGAATTACGCCGCGTACGATAATTAGGGTGGACTAATTAAAGACAAGAGTCCAAAAGATCAGTTAAAGCTAGCAAGTATTCAAAAGCCACAAACTTATGATTTCTGCCCAGTTTCCTTCTTAGCGTTCGAACGCCAAGATGAGCGTTCGAACGGTCGAGCATTTTACCTAGGCGTTCGAACGCCCATTGACAGCACATTTGGAGCGTTCGAACGGTCGAGCATTTTACCTAGGCGTTCGAACGCCCATTGACAGCACATTTGGAGCGTTCGAACGGTAAGGCAAAAAACCCAAATTTCAAGTCTCGTATGTTTCGAACTGTAAGCAAGAGCGTTCGAACCCTGCCAAGCCAAATCCTTCTTAGCGTTCGAACGCCAAAAAGGAGCGTTCGAACGCCCACAGTAAAAACGGGGAAATAAAAAGGGAACACGAAATTTAAAATGGCGAAACTGCATGGGATCATTTCCCAACTCAGCCTTTACAACCACACATATATACACACTTACTCCTCACTCTCCTCAACTCACACACACCCACGGGTAGAGAGAGAGAAAAGAGAAGAAAGAAGAAAGGGAAGAGAAGAGAAGGAAGAAGAAAGAAAGAAATAGGGAGCTTGGGGGAGCTCAACTCAAGCTAGGAAGCCATTTTTGGGAGCTCAAAGAAGCATTGGGAAAGGTATAAGTACATAATCCATGTATTTACACATATATGTATACTTAGGTTTTTAGTTTATTTTAAACTTAGATCTACTAAGTTAGGCTTCAAATTAAAGGCCCATTTTAAGGTATGATAGTGTCCTTGAGTGGTATATTGTACCCTCAAAATATTAGAAAGATTCAAGTTAATTAATTGTGATTTGGTAGAAAATTCAAGAACCAGTCACTGTTCATGTCACTGAACGCAGGGAGCGTTCGAACGCCCAAGAACAGCGTTCGAACGCCACTAGTAGAACACTTTTGAACGTTCGAACGCAAAGACCATTTTTAGGTAAATTTGACATTTTCCCTTAAGACTTAGTAAATTCAACCAAAGTATGTTAAGCCCTTTTACTACCTTTTGAGAACTTAGGGTACATGTTCAAGATGGTTAGACCTAGAACAAAGACAATTAAGTCAAGTCGAGGAATTTTATCAATTTGATTTGTAACACTAGCCTTATTGAACATAGTAATGACGTATTGTCCCTTATATGTGTAGGAACGCAAAGCCTAGCACCTAATCAAGAAAATCCAGGTGAGTAACACGATGCCATGGACAAAACATATGTACTTTCAAAACGTTTGCGAACCATACTATGTATATCAATTGTTTTCCATGCTTCAATGCATTAAAAATATGTTATGATACGAATGTCATGTCTTGCAAAAGTATGCAAATGTTTATGCTATGTATGAAAACCCATGGATGCTTGGTTTATACGCAAACAAGTATGTTCAAAAGTATATGTATGTGACACTCGGGGTCCCCTCTGACGGGACTTAAACCAAGTCAGATAGTCCTAAAAGGTAGATGGGAGGACGTGAAATAAAGCCATCTACAAAGGAGATATCTCAGGCCTAAAGAGCCACCCGACCTATATGGTCATCATGTCATGCCGGGTTGTTACGTTTTATGATACGCTATGTATGTTTATGAAAGCATGTGATGCCATGTTTATGAAAGATTATAAAAGTTAAATGTTCAAGAAAAGTTATGTATGCTCACACTGCTTACGCTATGCTATGTTATGTATGATATGAAAATGATCCATGGTATTTTACGTTCATGCATCCGTCGTTATTCACTAAGCTTTAGCTTACGTTTCCAAAAACCCATTTTCCAGGAAGTCAAGCCGAAGAATCCTAAGAAGAGGATAGCAAGCATGCTTAGTTTTGTGGCTAAGAGGCCCTTCGTACTTATGATGATGTATGTAAAATTAAATGTTGGCCTTATGGATGGATGTAAAGGTTGGATATTTAGACACAGCTCTGTATACTGTATGGTGACACACTCTTTGTTATATTTAGATACCATGACGTTTCTGCGAAAAATTAGTAGCATTATGAATGCACATGCACAGGTGATCAACCGGAAGAAATGGTAAGTTGGCCTTGGCGGGTCAACCGCCGGCCATCACGCGCCTTCAATCCGCATAGGCCGGGTTGCGAGGCGTGACAGTGTTAGTGTTATTTCAGGTAATACGGGGGTGTCAGTGACATTTACCCAAAAAACTTAAGGGAGGTTGGGAATCTCTTCTCCTATAAACTGATTTAACATTGCTTTTGGAATCAGAATTCATATTGACCAAAAGGGGTCTTCAAGAAAATGGAAGTCAGTGTAACTTAGTGTAATTTATGCTGAACTAGTAGAGTATAATGAACTTCACCGTTTCTAACTTTCTATAAAAGAGTGGTTCAACTATAATCAAAGTAAAGCACATATATAAGAGAAGCTCCCAAAACACCTATCAGAAACAATAATGAGGTTCCACAGTCCACATTATCCATAAAATCCAAAAATGCTGCAAAGGCATTTTTTTAACACGCACAATCAGTTGTTAAAAGGTGTGACAAGGAGAACTAGTGATTTGACTCTGCAAATTCGTGATTGTCAAAAATGTGGCAAGGAGAACTAGTAATAGATTTGGGTGATCATGTCAAACTTCTAGATCATATAGCAGGCTGGTGTAGTTGAGATTTCAGCATATACATAACACTATCAATTTTGCTGAAAGATTTGGACCAATTTTAAGATGCAAGCAAATGAAGAGAAATCCAAACCAACCTTGGTCGATCTACATGGGGTTGAGTAGGAAGAAAAAAACTGTAATTTGAAATGGTTAATAAATATCTGATCTAGATTTGAGAAGTAAAAAGCAGGTGTCAAATAATTAATAAAATAGTGAAAGGAATTTTACAAAGATTTGATATTACTTGTTATTGTCACCATGACAGCTATTGTATATTTTACTGGTAGTTTAAAGGCACTCTCTTGCCCCTCCCCTCCGTACACAGTGTATGGCCATCTCTTTCCTCACTTTGAAGCCAAAAGACCAAAACTTTATTCAAGAAAAGGGGAGAGAGAGAGAGAGAGAGAGAGAGATGAACATACAGATAATCGTTGTTGATTCAAGCCACCATTTGCTTCAATTATGAGGAAACCATTTGACTTTGCCAGTTCTGAGAATCCTTGTGCATAAGGCAAATCATTAATAAAACCAGCTAAAAGAAAGGCCATGCAGTGAATGAAAATAAAGAAAAATTCTCCGAATGCATTTAAAAGGCAAGAAAAAACATATATATATATATATATATAATCGTTTTTTTGAAGGACAGTCAAACAGAATAAAACTATTAAGATTAATATATATATATATATATATATATATATATATATATAGGCATATATCAAGTTTCTTCCATAACAGCACGTTGCAAGAACTAAATAATAAGGAAACTTCTAACCACCTGGCGGTTAAGGAGGAAAAAGTGTATTGAAAAGTGTGAAAAGTGTATAAAAAAGTATGAAGGTATATTGAAAACTATGAAATGTGTGTTGTAAAATATTAAAAAAAATTGTCTTTTTGTGCCAAAATTGGAAAGGAATCTGATGTTCTATGCCAGAATTGGCCCTAGAAAATCCTAAATGGTGCAAGCACAAGTAAGAAATGTTGTGCAATTACATGTTATGACATTTACATATGAAGATAAGATTATCTAGTGCAACACCACGCGCTTATAACATGTCTACGAGGTCCAATGATGAGCTAATCCCTGAGAGCCAGTGGTGGGCCCAACAAAGACAACAGTGCATACGAGGGATATGACAACATTCAATGATGCAATTGGTTTATGCTACAAAAATAAACATGTATAATGTGCTTATTATGAACTACAAATAAAAATGTATAGTCTGGTCTAATAAGAGAGGCATGGTAACATATGGAAGCATGACCAAACTTTTGAGTAAAAATTGGAGAATATCCTACTTCATCATCTAAGATAGAACGCAGGATCTTTGTCAAGGTAGGTGACAATTGGAAAGGAGTTTGTAATTTCACCATTCCAGTTGCTATCATGTCGATCAAACACATAATGGAGCCAAGATATTGACAGGTTTCGAGACCCTGATGACTAAATTGAGAATTTGTACCATAGAATAATTAAATTGCATTATAATTGTTAATTGAACGATTAATTATCCAAATTCTTACAATCTGAAGGTTGGTCGTGAATCATCATATGCTGATATTTATCACTCACAACTAGTAGAAACCCGAAGAATGATTACTTTATTTATTTTTCCACTTACAGGAGAATTAAAAAAAGTATCAAACTAAAATTTGACAGGGTTCTAATTTGAAATAACAATTGGAATTGATTCCTACAACAAGATTAGTTTGAACTAAAGAAGCACTAGCGATAATCTATGATCCAAAAAATAAATAACCTAATCAATAGTTAATTAGAATATCACTTGAGTAATAGTTAATAAAGGGTCCAGCATCAACTAAGAGGTAATAGTTTTAATCCTAATCTTGTAGGATTCTAATAGCCTGCACAAGAGTTAGTTAGCTATTCTCTATCCCCATTGTTTTTATACACTTTAAAGAACCTTTTGGTAAGAATTACATCTTGTCAACACTCGAGGCTTTGTTCAGTTGCTAGGAATGTCATACAAAAAATAATTCTTGAGAAAGGTGACCTAATAAAAGGAAAGGCAAATATATAAAATCAATTTTTCTATGACAAATGACGACACATATAGGAAAAGCAACCATTTGTTCCCCTTTTTTCTTCATTTCCTATCAACTAAATGTAGTCCTAGGAGGCCAAGCGTTTCGGCAGCTCAGCGTAAAAGGCAACCTTTTACAATCCAATATTCTTGGCTTCTTTCCTATTTGCAAAGTCCCCATTCCCCTGAACCTCACACCGCACACCCACACACCTTGTATCGTAAAGAGACAAGATAAAGAAGTCCATCTTTAGCTAAGGTCCCAACTTCCTCATCCAATTAAATACTGGTATATCCATTCTAATTCCTGAACTCTACATAGTAGCCCAACTCTTTTCTAAAACCTTTTGTTTGAAGAGAAAAAGGGTAAATGGATTGAGGGAATTTGAGAGAAAGAAAAACCCTTGCAACTGTAAGGTACTTTTGTTTCTATAATCTATCCTTCTTCTAAATCATAATAAAAAGCATAGGCTGACATAAAATTTCCCACTATTAAAAAGAAAACTTAATTTCTGCACCAAGATACAATTAATACATCAAGAAATCTCCAATATAGATCTAGCGAACTATACAACAATTCCCTTATATAGAAAAATTATATTGTATGAAGTGAAATCGGCTGACTTATTTGGTTTTAAAAGAAAAGTAGACCGATGGAGCATGACCTAGGTATGTAGCTTTAAATTATTTTATCTATAAATCATTTGAAACAATGAGTATTGAGTGCTATACATAAAACTCAAACCTGCTTGAGAACTGCTATGATTAATGCAAGGCTTCCAACCTTGACGAAGCTTCGGATTCCACACATGCATTAACTGCAGAGTTTACAAGGGAGCATCTTGTCAGTTGAGTTGATTCATATCAGCTACAGCCACGGGAGAAAGTTTTCATTCGTATGATGGACATCATGACAGAAAATGCAAGCTAAATGAGACAAATTCCCAAGACCCACTATAAAAAACAATTAAGGAAATCAACTTACGAAAATGGATGATTAGAAAATACGATTATCTAAGTTATCAATTAAGAGTCTCACAGAAATAAGTTGGTAAACTAATAAACTGACTAAAAAATATAGAGCAACTGATTTTAGGAATGTAAAAAGATGGATCAGTAATATAGATTAAATGTGCTAAATGTTTTTGTCCCTTGAAAGTTGAAACCGATTCAGTACAGAATTCTAGAGAAGAATTCCACATTGTTTTGTGATATAAATTTTTTTAACAAATTTCTGGAATTCAACCAAATAGTGCCCAACAATTTCCATTTTTATGTTTAGCAGTAACGATAGAACCACAGAAAACAAAAAAAATATATATATATCCACTAAGAATTCTGGACAAGAACTCTATCCTTTCTTTTACTCTGAATTTTTCCATTTTCTTACATTGTTGTCCCTTGAAACCATCCACTATGAATTCTAGACAAGGACTTGAAATGTCTTCTTCTCTCAATTTTCGGATAATGATATTCTGGAATTCAACCAAACAAATGCCTAATAATGCCCTTTCTTATGTCTCGTAGTGGTGAATAGAACCACAGAAACCCAGGAGAAAAAGAAAGAAAGAAAGAAAGAAAATCCATATAGTACCGCATTGTAGGAGCTTGCGTTGTTTTCAGCCTCCATGAAAGGCCAGAGCTTCTCAAAAACCTGAGGACTCCGATAAACCGACCCCGGCGGAGCCACCTTACCACCACCACCAGTAACCTTACTAACAACAACAACATCGAACCCCAAACTCCCCATGTACAACAACATGCCCAATATATACAACAACGGCGCAAACAAAAGAACACCTCGTCGCCTATACACCGCCGATATAAACACGTACACCAACCGCTCGACGAAATGCTGCAGCTTCG
>BRYF01000021.1:11760000-11762500 GCA_030159135.1 Actinidia polygama
TGGACCGGTTGAACTGTGGTGGTTTGTCTTCTAATCAAATTTAATTGGTTGAGCTTTTTCTCAACTGAATGGGAGTGCCTTCTGAACCTTTTGTTCAACCTCGACCAATTGAGGATTTCTCTCAACTAGTCGAGGACTGTCTTCCGAGCCTTTTGATTATTCCCAACCAATAGAACCTTTACGGTTGGGACTTGAATATCCTTGGCCTTTTCACTCTCAATCCATTCCATCTAGTAATCTCGCCTATTCCAAATGTCTTTTATGCTTTTTTTCGGCCTGCAAAATAATTCAACCCATTTGTTCCAAACAATGATTAAGGTGAATAATTAATGTAAGGGCACAAAATACACGATGGCACTGTCCGATCGCAAGAAGGAAGAGGGACACCGTAAAAGGGTCACCATCTATCTGGATTGGCGGTCCTCTGAACTAAAGTACGGTGCGGACGCACTACTTCACAATTAGCCTTAGCTCGAGTATAGTGCTAACAAAGTGTAACTCGTTCCGAGCTTGGACCACCGTCATGACCGGACTATCACTGTGAAGTAGTCTGTATTTGTAGTCGCATCAAAGCTCGGCAAGAGACAAAGGCAGATGGGAATTCCAAAGGATGACAGGGGACAAAAGGAAACTTGCACGGCATGGTTATCACTGACAGCCCCATACCCGAACGGAGAGGCCTGCGGCGTAATGATGAGTTACCCACCAATCCGTAGATCTGGGATTAGGTCAGTTACCCACTGACTGGCATGACCGTTGGCGCGTCAAGGTACGCGCCGAACTGAACTATATAAGCGAGAATCACTGTTTTCACGGGATTCTCTCTGGCTCTCTGAGCATCTTGACTCTCTTCTCTCTCTAATATTGATATTATAACTCCGGTCATCTAACTTGACCATCGGAGAGCCGTTTCCTAGAAACAGCTCCGGCGGCCGATCTGACTGTTATTTGTTTGCAGCTGATTAGGCATCGTGTCCATCGTGGTGCTAGAGGCCGGTGTCATTGGGAAAGACTGCCGTAGGTGTCTATCTTCGATTTTCGCTCTACAAGATTACAAACACATTACCCTCACAATTAATATACGCAATAGTATTAAAATACGAACAAATTCATTCGATAATTAGCAATATTTAGTTAGAAACAATTGCATAGCAAATAAAAATTAGTAACATTAACGCACAATCCAATGTGGCTTTGTTAATAATCCAAGTAGCAAAATTCAGTACTACTTTGGAGTATTATTGCATAGCAAAATTGAGGAGCCCTAGCACATGCAATCAAACGCGACTTTCTTTACAATCCAAGTAGGATATCCTGATACCAGGAATGGGGATCCTCCAAATCTAAATCACACTTGGCTACCAAGTTAGCCATGTTACATTTTTTTGTTTTGTTTTGGTAGATGAAATACAAGAGAAGGGAAGAAAGGAAACCGGAAAAGAAGAAAAGGCGAAGCAGAAAGGAAATTAAAAAAATGCAGCTAGTTTGTCATTCTCAGTCCTATTGGCAGCTCTCTGAAGAAGATAATCAAGATCAAGAGCCCGAGAACTTATTCTTGAAAGCCCAAGTCGCCAGCTCCTGCAATATTGAGTTTGACTTTCTAGGGGAATAGACCAAAGCTCCACTCACAATACATGTCCAAGACATAGCAAATATATAGCCCAGGTGTGTGAACCAAAAAGATTCAAACAAGCATTAACCACCACTTGGGTATCATGTTCTAAAATAAGGTTCTAAACCTCTTCCTCTTCTCTGCTTTGTCTGCCCAACTGGAGGCTGTTAGAACTGCATCTATATGGATTACACTAGTGTTACACAAGCACGAGAATAAAAACAGAAAGTACAAGTACCAGAAAAGAGATGGATCACTTCACCAATTATCACTTCCAGACTACCGCAACTCAAACTCTTCTTCAGCATCTTAATAGTGAGAAAGGTCTCAAAATTAGAAAAGCCAGAATAATGCACCATCTTTAATTGCATTCATCACTTTAATAACAATAATTCTTTTTATCAAGTCCTTGCCTAACATCTTGTGCACAAATTTTAAGGTTGGAACTGTGCACACAACAAACCAATATATTGAACCAAAACCTCTATCTCAATCATATTAATGATTGTTTCACGTGTTAGTGCATCACCCTCAAATATAACGGAATGATAATTCAAATTAAGAGCGAGAAGCACAACCTCTCATTATTAGTGAAGAAGCTTGAACCTTTGACCAAAATAGCTGTGAAAGATAAAAATGGCCATCTGAGTCTCTGTCAACCACACCATACCCATGCCTTTGTGACAACAAGCAGCATCAAAATTTAGCTTAAACCATCCCACAGCTGAGTCATCCACCTACACTCTCTATGCTCCCAATCAGGTCTGTTTAGCTCACCATTGCCAACCCTAGAATTGTTATTTCACAAGAAAATAGGAATGACAATTTCTTAAAAAGATTTACAACACTGCTAATATGGTTATAAAAATTTAGCACACTGAGTTTGGG
>BRYF01000021.1:11822500-11825000 GCA_030159135.1 Actinidia polygama
AAATAAGTATGTTCAAATTATATGCATGTGACACTCGGGGTCCCCACTGACGGGACTTAAACCAAGTCAGCCAGTCCTAAAAGGTAGATGGGAGGACGTGAAATAAAGCCATCTACAAAAGAGATATCTCAGGCCAAAAGAGCCACCCGACCTATATGGTCATCATGTCATGCCGGGTTGTTACATTTTATGATATGCTATGTATATTTATGAAAGCATGTGATGCCATGTTTATGAAAGTTAAATGTTCAAGAAATGTATACGATGCTCACATTGCTTACGCTATGCTATGCTATGTATGATATGAAAATGATCCATGGTATTTTACGTTCATGTATTCGTTGCTATTCACTAAGCTTTGGCTTATGTTTTAGAAAAACAAATTTCAGGTAGTCAATCCGAGGAGCCGAAAGGAGGTTGAACAAGTCAGACTTAGTTTTGTAAGCCCGAGAGGCTTTATGTTGTATTGTAAGGGCGAGACCCTATATTATGTATTTAGTCTATGTAAGTTTGAAGTTTGATTTGGGATGTATGTAAATTGAAATACATAGGCACAACTCTGTATACTGTATGGACATACACACTTTGTTATTTTTAGATACTATGACGTTTCCGCGAAAAGAAAAATTATTAGCATTATAAATGCACATGCACAGGTGATCAACTGGAAGAAATGGTAAGTTGGCCTTGGTGGGTCAGCCGCCAGCCATCACGCGCCCACGATCCGCATAGGTCAGGTTGCGGGGCATGACAGAGTGGTATCAGAGCCCAAGGTTTGACACCTTAGAGTGAAGTTACGTTTATCAAAGTATTAGGTTTACACAGTACACAGAGCTATAGGTTTACCCCCTACGATAGAGTCATTCTAGATAGAAGTCTAGGATCGACGAGAATATATGACTGTGTTGCATGTTATATTCTATGCTATCCCATGCTAAGATATAATATAGAAATTGTTAAGAGACATGTCTAAATGGTTGATGTGATTGTAGAACTTATGCCGCCTAGAAGAGGCCGAGGCCGCAGAGGGGCAGTAGACCCCGAAGATCGAGTAGACCGTATAGAGAGGATTTTAGAAGGACTCGTCCAAGTGGTCCACGATGTCCACAATAACAATAACCACGATGACGCACCACAACAACCTGCAATGCAAATGCCAGGAGCTGGTGCGATACCACGCACCACGATTAAGCAGTTTCAGCAGTTAAGGCCCCCGAATTTCTATGGAACGCCCGATCCCATGGCCGCAGAGTCTTGACTCTTGGGAATCGAGAGAGTGTTTGAAGTTCTACCATGCACGGAGGAACAGAAAGTAGTATTCGCCACGTTCACTTTTGAAGGAGATGCTTTGATATGGTGGCAATTGAAGAAGCCATTGGAGCCAATATGGCAATGGCCGAGGTTTTTAGAAGTATTCAATGAGGAGTATTTTTCTGAGATGGTACGAGATCAGAAAATTCAGGAATTCTTAAATTTGAAGCAAGGGAACACGACAGTAGTAGAATATAATGCTAAGTTTATGGAGTTGTCACGATATGCCCAACATGTAGTGCCAACAGAATCTCGCAAGGCAAGGAGGTTTGAAGCTGTATTACGATGGAACATTAAGAATAAGGTGGATATCTTGCGACTACCAACTCATCAGGAGGTTCTTCATGCAGCACTAATTGCTGAAGGATCTTTAAATGAGATGTCTCAATTTCGAGAAACTAGAAAGAAGAGGTTAGTAGGAAATATAAACAGAGGACAAAGCTCAAAGCGACAGAGTTCAGGATCGTCGAGTAGGAATTCGTCAAACCCGCAAAAGAGTATAGGGAGTCAAGGAAGTAACCGCTCAAATAAAGCACCGACTTGCACAACTTGTCAGAAGAAACATTGGGGAGAGTGTCTCATGGGAAGTAGAGCTTGCTATGGGTGTGGCCAAACAGGACATCAGATCAGAGATTGTCCAACGAGGAAGAGAATTCAAGAAGCTGGAGCATCAGCGTCGGCTTTTGTCCAGCAGCCTCCAACTGGAAAGAGGAATAACCAACCGCGGCAAGGTCGAGCTTTTGCACTCACACCAGGAAATATCCCAGCTACCACATCTGTTGTGTCAGGTATACTATCCATTTGTGGTCAACCTACACACGTTATTATGGATTCTGGTTCTACACACTCATTCGTATCATACCCTTTCGAGCACTATTTGAATACTTCTCCCATAACCCTTGAATATGAGTTGTCAGTGTCATCACCCTCTGGAGATATCATGTTATGTGATAGAGTCTATCATGCTTGTGAAATTCGAGTCAATGATGTACCCATGTATGTAGACCTTATACCATTAGAAATGCATGGTTTTGACGTCATCCTAGGGATGTATTGGCTGTCTTCCTACCGTGCACTCATTGACTGTGAACTTAAGCAAGTGGTTTTCCATTCCTTCGGAAAATCAGAGCTAATCTTTAAAGGAGTTGGCGTTGTGCCTCCTCCCTACCTTATTTCTTCTATGAAAGCA
>BRYF01000021.1:11832500-11837500 GCA_030159135.1 Actinidia polygama
AATATTCAAAAGTCCTAAACTTATAAATTCTGCCCAGGATCCTTCTTAGCGTTTGAACGCCAGGATGAGCGTTCGAACGGTCGAGCATTTTGCCTAGGCGTTCGAACGCCCATTGACAGCACAATTGGAGCCTTCGAACGGTAAGGCCAAAAACCCAAATTTCAAGTCTCGCATGTTTCGAACTGTAAGCAAGAGGGTTCGAACGCCAGATCCCAGAACCCTTCTGAGCGTTCGAACGCCAAAAAGGAGCGTTCGAACGCCCATAGTAGAAACTGAAAGACGAAAAAGGGAACACGAAATTTCAATGGGGAAAACCACATGGGATCATTTCCCAACTCAGCCTTTCACAGCCTCTCATATATACACACTTACTCCTCACAACACACCCATACCCACAGACACGGTCGAGAGAGAGAGAAGAGAGAAAAGAGAGATAAGGAAGACAAAGAAGGAAAGAAAAGGAAGAAGGAAGAGAATCAAGGCAAATAGAAGCCATAGTAAAGCTCAAAGAAGCTACAAGAAGCCAATTTGAAAGGTATAAACTCACAATCCATGAATATATATTTATATGTATGATTTAGGGTTTTAGAAAATTTAAATCCTAGATCCCTTAGGATTGAATGGTTAGTTTACCCCCATTTTTGGATATTATAGTCTTTAAGAGTGAGTCTCCATGCCTTGGGACTCTAGGAAAGAAATGGGAAAGTTTGAATTGAATTTAGTAAAACTTTTCAAGAACCAGTCACTGTTCATGTCGCTGAACGCAGGGAGCGTTCGAACGCCCAAGAACAGCGTTCGAACGGTCTAGCGTTCGAACGCCCAAGAACAGCGTTCGAACGGTCTAGCGTTCGAACGCCCAGAAGAGAGTTCGAACGACCAAGCGTTCGAACGCCACTGGTAGAACACTTTTGAGCGTTCGAACGCCCAGACCATTTTTAGGCAGAATTGGTCTATTTCCTTAAGACTTAGTAAATTCAACCATAGCATGTTAAACCCTTTAACTACCTTTTGAGAACTAAAGACACATGTTCAACATGGTTAGACCTAGAATGAAGGCAAGTAAGTCAAGTCGAGGAATCTTATTAATTTAATTGACACGCTAGCCTTATTGAACATAGTAATGACGTATTGCCCCTTATATGTGTAGGAACGCAAAGTCTAACACCTAGCCAAGGAGATCCAGGTGAGTAACACGATGCTATGAATAAAATTATGTATTTTTAAAACGTTTTCAAAGTATATTATGTATGTACAAATGTTTTCCATGTTTTTAATGCATCAAATGTATTTGCAATGTAAATGCCATGTCTTGCAAAAGTATGCAAATCTTTATGTTATGTATGAAAACCATGGATGCTCGGTTTATACGAAAACAAGTATGTTCAAATTATATGCATGTGACACTCGGGGTCCCCACTGACGGGAATTAAACAAAGTCAGCCAGTCCTAAAGGGTAGATGGGAGGACGTGAAATAAAGCCATCTACAAAAAGGGATATCTCGGCCAAAAGAGCCACCCGACCTATATGGTCATCATGTCATGCCGGGTTGTTACGTTTTATGATATGCTATGTATGTTTATGAAAGCATATGATGCCATGTTTATGAAAGTTAAATGTTCAAGAAATGTTATGCGATGCTCACATTGCTTACGCTATGCTATGCTATGTATGATATGAAAATGATCCATGGTATTTTACGTTCATGCATCTGTTGTTATTCACTAAGCTTTAGCTTACGTTTTCAAAAAAAAACCATTTTTCCAGGAAGTCAAGTCGAAGAGCCCTAAGAAGAAGATAGCAAGTATACTTAGTTTTGTGGCCAAGAGGCCCTTCGTACTTATGATGACAGATTAAAATTGATGCCATGTGATTATTGGCCATATGATGTATGTAAAATTAAATGTTGGACTTATGGATGTATGTAAAGGCTGAATATTTAGACACAGCTCTGTATACTGTATGGTGACACACACACTTTGTTATTTTAGATACTATGACGTTTCTGCGAAAAGAAAAATTATTAGCATTATAAATGCACATGCACAGGTGATCAACCGGAAGAAATGGTAAGTTGGCATTGGAGGGTCAGCCGCCGGCAATCACGTGCCCACGATCCGCATAGGCCGGGTTGCGGGGCGTGACAGAGTGGTATCAGAGCACAAGGTTGACACCTTAGAGTTAAGTTACATTTATTAGAACAATAGGTTTACACCGTATACAGAGCAATAGGTTTATACCGTATACAGAGCAATAGGTTAACACCGTACACCGAGTTACAAAATGACACTCTAAGATTAAGTTATGGCTATTAGGGCGGTAAGTTGACACCGTAAAAATCAAGTCATGTGCAGGACGCTATAAGATCGAGTCATACCTAGGTTAGAATCTAGGATCAACTAGGGTATGTCATATGTAGTATATGAGTTACGGTTTACTTAAGTGTATTTTAACTACTGTTATGAGGAATGTCTAAGCGTTAGACATGTAGTGAGCCACGCTACCATGAAAGAGAAATCGTAGAAGGGTAGTAATGCTCGAAAATTTGATTTACGTTTTAGGAGAATCCTAGAAGAAATGGTTCAAGTAGTTCGAGATACTCAAGCATATTACCATTACGATTATGATGATGTTTCTAGTTTACTAGAGAAGTTATTATTTTGATGTCATACTCAGGTACATGATCTTTAAATTCTAGATGCACAGATGTTCATAAATTTGGAGTTATATCTGAAGCTTAGAAATTCACGATTCTAAATTGGAGACACAAAATTAAAATTTAGAAAGACAATGGTATTATCGACAAGTTAAGTAAAATAGAATGTAAGGAGAGATGTAATCGATTTTGCTTTATGTGAATGATTATGGTCGGTATAAGTTTTATTTTATTGAAGTAATAGGATTTTGTATCTGACTAAGTGTATATGTGTTTCTTTTGAGAGACACTTGATGATGTTATGTGGGAGTACGGATTGATCTTTTTAATGGTTGAACTGTTTCACATATTACCGTCATTGATTTAAGGATGAGGAATGTATAATCGTATGAGTTAGTTCGAGTCAATTAGGACATTTCACCTCAGGACTTTTCCTTGGGATGTTCTATGTATAGTTGAGTAGTAATTGCGGGATCTATATGAAATACACTAACTTAAAGTAAATTAGAGGACTTTTACCTCATTATGGTTTGATACAAGGACTTGAATTTATGCAAAGATGAGATCAACCTGGACATTAGAGGACCAATTTTTCACGATTGAAATCATTATGTCTTTGAAGTTTTACGATGTAATAAATGTCTTTTGATGGCTTGATAATTTCTATACTTGAGAGAGATACAGCTATCATTATACTGAACGATGAAAAACTTGATGCGATTGTAGAAGCTATGCATCCTAGGAAGGAAAGCCGTAAAGGGGCGACAAAACTCGAAAGCCGAATGGATCGTGTAGAGAGGATCCTAGAAGGACTTGTTCAAGTAGTCCGGGATGCTCTCAACAACACCATTAATGCAACCGAACATCGAACAATAAATACTGAAGGAGCATTGGACGAAATGGCTCAATACCGAGGGAATAGTAAGAAGAGGTTGGGACAAAACCTAAACATAGAACAAAGTTCAAAACGACAAGGTTCCGGATCTTCAAGTGAGAATTCATCAACTCTACAAGAAGACACTGGACACCAAGGGAACACGCCTAATAAAATACTTACTTGCCCAAACTGTCAGAAGAAGCACTGGGGCGCATGTCGTAAAGGAAGCACGGCTTGTTATAAGTGTGGCCAAGAAGGGCACCGAATCAAAGATTGTCCACAGAGGAATAGGGCACAAGGAGCTGGAACATCAGCGTCAGCCTCAATCCCACAACTTACAATTACAAGGAGAGATAATCAACTGCAGCAAGGCCAAGCCTCCGCACCTATGACAGAGAACACCCTGACTACTACCCCAAAAATGCCAGGTACACCCCTTAGTAGTAGACAACCTGTACGTCTTTATCGACACACGCGTTTCTCCACCATTCGTAGGCTTACAATTCATTCATCCCACAAAGGGATTCAGGGTTTATATATATATATATTCCCAGTTGGAAGCAAGTTTTCCAATATATATATTTGACAAATTACTTGATTCCTTTAAGGACAAGAAGATAGAATTGCACATTTATCTAAATTCGAATATTAGGCCCATTTCTAAGACTCTCTACCATATATTTTCTTTAGGATAGAAAAGGTTAGAGGTTCGGCTCCTAGACTGGTTAGAAGAAAATGATTCAATAGTATTAGTACTTCACTTTGAGGTACAGACACACGAACATGAATACATCAAATATCAATACGGTCCCTTCGGGGACATCCGATAAAATTGGAACGATACAGTGAAGATTAACATGACCTCTACATAAAGGATGACAAGCACAAATCGAGAAATGACCACTAAATTAGTATTGATAGGAGTTGCTAGGCGACGAGAATTTTGGACCAAGAGTGAGTTTATGACCTCATATGCGTGACTGATCACTGTCCCTTAGCTATGAATAGAGATTAGGTTATCTTGAAAGATTAATTGAGAGTTAGGGTTTCTATAATGAAATCTTTAGAGATAAAGTTGTTCCATTAGTACAAATATTACGCTAGAATCATGTGTAGAATAAGTATTATGAATATGCCAATACATGACATCCCATTAGCACGCTTATTAGAGAATTAAGTTAAAGAATCGAGTTTAGTACTCATTGTCATTAGTAATGGAACAAGTGTATCAAAGAGTTTAAAACTATTCGTTTATAATTTGTAACGAAAGAGATAGCGGAGTTGTAGTACGATGTCTACAATGTCAACGAGTCAAAGTAGACCGTCTCACTAAGTCGGCACACTCTTGCCAGTGAAGACCACGTATTCATTGTTGAAATACGCGAACTTTTATATTGCAACAATAATATGACTTCACGGAACACCAGTCTCTATAGTGTCGGATCGAGACCCGAGGTTTACGTCGAAGT
>BRYF01000021.1:11887500-11890000 GCA_030159135.1 Actinidia polygama
TAGGCTTGGGCTGGTAGTTATGGGAACAGTAGTCCTGCGCCACAATGTCATCATCCTTTAAAAAATTGGACAGAGTTCGTGGGTGCTAGTTGCGACCTATTCAATAAATCTAGCCGGCTAAAGTGGAAAAAAATTTTAGTTAGAGGGTCATGGTGGAAATCTGTCAAAACTTTTAAGGGGGCAAAGTGTAGAAGAATTTATAATATTAAATAATTCATTTTATAAACTTTTTGAATAATGAGGAAAAAGAAAATATTTTTCTTAGTTTCCCACTTTTTGTATTTTTCCTTTCCTTATTTTGTTGCTAATTTGAGAAGAAAAATAAAAAAAGAGCTTAGGGAAAATAAGAAGATAGTGATTTTGCTTGTAACTTCATTTTTAATCATGGAATCCAAAAAGGAAGTATTTTGTTCAACTCATTTTTATTTTTTATTTTTTAATAAAATAAAAAAAAATACTACTTCCCGTAA
This sequence comes from Actinidia polygama, assembly GCA_030159135.1. Taxonomy (NCBI): domain Eukaryota; kingdom Viridiplantae; phylum Streptophyta; class Magnoliopsida; order Ericales; family Actinidiaceae; genus Actinidia; species Actinidia polygama. The sequence continues at coordinate 11,887,971 of BRYF01000021.1, forward strand.
AATTTCTCTTCCATTTTATTTCCTTTTGTTTCTTTTTCGGTTGCACAAGTGCCCAAGAGTTAAGGATAAGTGATGGAGTTGTGAACAAAAAAAAATAGTTGTGCGATTCGTTTTGTAGTCTCTATAAGATAAGCAATCAGTAACATCAGATAGAGTTCAAATAAGATTTCTTCTCACAATGTGAACACCATCTCTCTCTTAGTCAAAAGAAGGAAGGAAAAAAAAAAGGCTTGGCTGATCATGCATATCATTAATGAAATGAAGTTAGTCAAATGTCCATGCCTTTAATTTAAAGTTTAGTTGTGCAATTACGTAACAATCTTCATTAAGAATCACTAAACAAGTGAAATTAAACAAGAACAAGCCATGGTAAATGGATATATTGTTGTATATGATGTGGGATAGGGGTATGAAAGATTATTCTTAATCAACTAAAGCGGTTTTATGAGTATTTTAGGGAAATAAAATCATGGCTAGGTTGAAAATCAGTGCATTTATGCAATACCTAGGCTGTAAGCATTGCTTTTTTTAATAGAAGTGTCTATTTCTTGGAACTATGATATTTGTGACAAATTATTAAGTACTTAACCGCCAAGACTATAGAAAAATTAATGATTTTAAATTTATAACTCAACTAATTGTGTTCATATCAAGAAAAAAGAAGACTTAGCTATCAATTAAATAATAGAAAAACTAGCCATATATTTTATGATGGTACCAATATATATAAATTACTATGCTGCACCAAAAAGCGGACTCTTAAAGTTAGATCCCATTAAAAAAAAAATTCCATTCAACAGAGGGGGTTGATATATTTTTATTAATTAGTTGGGTATTGAGTATATGTACGAACAGTAATGCATACATGTGACAATATAATTCATGAAAATTGAGAAGAGAAATAAATTTCTTGCCTCCACAGAAAATAGAGGAATCCTTGTTCTATAGCATGTATGATGATTCTTGGGCTATTGTTGATTTCCTTCATAAGCATTAAGGCTTTGTTTCGATTAAAAATTTGATGAGGAAAAAAAAAAAAAAAGAAAAGTTTAAGAAGAACGGTTGTATCCATTAATTTATTTATTTTTTCCTTCCCTCCTCCAAATCCTTGATTCAAATTCATCCTAAAGAGCAAAGAAAATAAAATATTATTGCTAATGTGATTCATAATTACAAATATGTCACCCTCACATCATTTTTAATTTTATTTGTGTCAAAATTCTATTTATAACTTGTTTTCCTAATCAAGAAGAAGGTATAATGTTTAGTTAGGCTGTGTAAGGATCATGGATTTGTTGGATGATTTGTCAAGAAAAAGAAAATTCATGACAAGCAAAGAAATAAACTAAGCTTCTTCCATTCATTATATTGTTGAATGTGTTCCTTTTTCCTTTTATTTTCCTCATAAGTCTATAGACAATCCATAATTCAAACACAACTTCAGACAATCAGCTAATTAATTAGGAAATTGAGGCCATGCATGTTTGATAATAGATTTGGATAGGAAGATTGAACTATGAGTCCCGTGAAGTCAACTTTAACAATGTTCTAATATAAAATGTAAATTCTGAATTACTAATTCATTTGGATTGTGAATCTCTAAAAAAATGGAGGTTTAAGACAATCCATAATTCAAACACAACTTCAGACAATCAGCTAATTAATTAGGAAATTGAGGCCATGCATGTTTGATAATAGATTTGGACAGGAAGATTGGACTATGAGTCCCGTGAAGTCAACTTTAACAATGTTCTAATACAAAATGTAAATTCTGGATTACTAATTCATTTGGGGTATGTTTGTTTTAGAGATAAGAATATCGGATTGGATTGCAAATCCTGTGGGGCCGCTAATATGGTATTTGTTGACTTCCTTTGAGGTTTGATATGTAATCCGATGGGTTTATAATCCACCAAATTAGTTGGATTTGTAATACCACTCCGACCCCATTATTACAAATCCAGGGAGTATGGATTAGTCCTAAAATTACTAAAATACCCATAATAAGTAAATAGCAACACCTAGCCACT
>BRYF01000021.1:11900000-11905000 GCA_030159135.1 Actinidia polygama
AGATAACTATCGTGTGTGTATAGAGAATGTCGACTCTTTCAATGAAAGTCCGAGGAATGCGGCTGTATATAGGGAATGTCGACCCTTTCGGTGAAAGTCCAAGGAATGCTACTGTGTATAGGGAATGTCGACCCTTTCGGTGAAAGTCTGAGGAATGCGGCCGGATATAGGGAATGCCGACCTTTTCGGTGAAATACCGAGGAATCAGCCGGATATTGTCTCATATGCTTGGTGCATAATGAGGTTGGTTAGGTATTATCTTAGGTGTGTCATTCGAAATAATTGGATTAATGCTTTTGGAAAAAGCCAGGATTTTGGAGAAATGGTTGATTTGAGAAATCACGGATTGAAATCAAAAATATATTTTGATAGGAATGAAAATATATTTTATTGCATCATGTTTTCATTATATAGTTATATATCATGGTTCTAGTTTGAGACATCAAGTCCATTGTTAAAACTTTTCAAGGTAACTCTCCTTTACTATAAAATGAATTTTAGGTACCGAGAGTTCTCCTGAATCGTGAGGCATGTAGATGCCGGTTGTTTATTTTGGGTAGAAAACACGTTAATGTAAATGTATTTTTAAGAATTGTAATTATTCTTTTGGCCCGATGTGGGCATTGTCCATGGTATATCACTTGTTTTGTATTTGATAGGTCATGGAGAGCATGGTCCCACTGGAGGGATTCGTTTTACTGTATTCTAATGTAATGACAGTGTATTGTCATGTTATTTAGTTTGACTTTTTCTCATTTGAGTTGTTTGCTTCCGTAGCCGGGTCTTGATTTAACTGGGGTGTGACATCGGTCGTGGTCATTTGAACATTCGGTCGATCAAACTTTAACTTCGATCATCAATGCATTGAAGTTACAAAGATCAAATCTGTTGCTTTGCTTTGCCTTCTTGGATTTTCGCTGTGCCTCTTGAGTTCAACTCTGTTTTGTAAACTTCAGTCGTGCCCTTGTGAACTTCGGTCGACCGAATGTAACTTTTGGTCGTCAGTGAACTAGATTTCTAGAGAGCTCGTCTGTTTAATAACTTTGGTTTGTTTAGCATTCGGTTGAGCTTTCTGAAGTTCAGTCGTGGTTATCTAAACTTTGGTCGATCGAATATAAACTTCAGTTCATTAACTGAGATTCCAGTGAACAATTTAAACAAGTGTCTTGTTCCTTCAAATTTTGGATGGGCCTTTCAAGTTTCAGCTTATAAGTTCAGTTGACCGAACTTTTGACAGCAACAACTCTTTTGTGCTATTTTCTTGTTTAGTTCATGCCGTTAACTAACCAATTTTAGTTTAAGTGTTGAACTATCACTTCTGCTATTTTTATTTGCATAATAGCATCGGATATGACTTGTGGAGGGTTTCAACTCTCACTTTAAATATAGGTAAGCTTATTTTTAATACCATTGTTGTTTTCTATCAAAAGTGTGAATTTGAGTGAACAAGTTAGCTTAGTTCTTTTAAGTTTTTGTTCATCTTGTCTTAGGGCATTCATGTCTGTGATTGTTTGGAGTTTAGCATGAGTTAATTTGTTCTTTTATTTCTTAATACGTTTTCTCAAAATAAGTTTAAACTTGACTTGGTTTTTAACAAATTCAATCATCAAAATCTTTATTTCAACACATATGTTCTTATTCAATGAACAAAAATCTCTAAAGTTGAATATATTTTTTATCCATGTGATCAATTTTTTAGTGGGATCCACAAAAATAACTAAAACACCCTTTTAGTTTTTTTATTTCTCCCAAACTAGCAACACTTTTTAAAAACTAGTATACTTTCTAATTTATTCTCTATTTTGTAACAATGTATCTCTTCGTATATGCATGTAATGCATCTCATATCTAACGTTTATATCATATTTATTTTATAGGTTATCTTTCGCCTCTTTGTTCTGGTGTTAATCCTTTGCCTTGTCGACAACTAGGACAACCCTTTAACCCAAATCCTTGGCAATCGTAGCATCTAAAACAATTCATATATATTAGCGCATAAATTAGAGGGGAAAAAAATAAAATAAATATTTGATCTAGTTCTAAAAGAATATAAAAATTAACTTCCAACGCTCAAATATGTTCTCATTCTTTTTATTCTTTCATGTACCCTGAGTATGAACAATAAAAGCTTTCGTGTTACCAAATAAACAAGTTCTCGTGCATCTAGTTTTCGTTTGACTAATGCCTTTAAACTGGTTTTATTTTCAAAAAACTTTTTCACTTTCATTGAGCTTCTATTGTCAAAATATTTTACTTTTCCAGTACTTGATAAATTAATAGGAAAGTTTTCAAAAAGTAAACCATATTTAATGAAAAGCCTACAAAAAACAAATAAGAAAAAAAACAAAAGTATGTCTATATTATGGAGTACCACTAATTATTTAGAATTTCTGATAAATGTTATGTACTTCAGTTTTAGAAGCTCAAGTCATGCTTAGTTTGAATAAAAAAGAGTAATGACAACCTTACATCCAGGAATGAAGTGGCATTCAGTGAGTCTCCGAGGCAACTGAATTATCAACTACGGGTTCGTCGAACTTGGACATACAAGTTCAAGGGGCAACCGTTTTGAGTGCTAATTACCCTTATGAAGTGTAATTTATAGCACTATTTATTCTTTGAGAAATCATGTGTCTTTTTGAGTTCTATATATTTATGTTGATCTTTTATTGGAAAAACACAAACGAAAAATATAACAAATTCTGAGTCCATATTTTTGAGAGACTGCGATTCAGTTCGCCAAGACTGCGTCAGTTCACCAAGGCTGCGTCAGAGGTATTCCGACGGAAGTGGTTCTAACCGTTTTGTCATGGGAGAAAGACATCGACAACATCTTACAATACCATCAGTAGGTGGAGAATCTTTTTTAAAGAGAATGCGATGCAGGACTCGACCAAATTTGTTTGTATCTCTTTTAATTTATTTTATGTAAATTTAATTTAATATAATTTATTGTGATTAACGAAAATTATTCTTTAGAATTCTGTATTTGCCGAATATTTTATCCAACATTTATGACCCACTCATGAACATTAATTGTAAGACAAAACAAATACGAGTAATTGATATAAGAGTATATTCGATCATATATATTGGGAGGTTGAGCTAGATTACTTCAAGTACTAGTAAGTACTCATGAAACTTATATTTTGTAGAGACAATTAAGATGCAAAAAAATATACCGAGTCAAGCAAGAGGCCATCGGATTTTGCTGCAAATGCCGTGAATATACTTCTTCTATGTTGTTCCCAACTTGTATGAGCAATCGGAAGTTTTAATTGAGGATGAATTGGTAATGCTGGAAAGTCATCCAGTTACAACAAATAGATGTCTTGGCCATCTTCCTCCTGGATACAATCAACAACAACAACTTTTGTCTCACTCCTTCACAGATTTATAATGAAGGACTGTTATTTAAGTAGAAATGTGTATTTCTTCTTCTGAAAAATGAAGCACGCAGATGGTGCAAGTGGATAATGAGTTAATATCACCCACATATCTCTATTCATAGTCCCCTCACTCCTGCACAGATTTATAATGGACTGTTATTTAAGTAGAAATGTGTATTTCTTCTTCTGAAAAATGAAGCATGTAGATGGCACAAGTGGATAATGAATTAATATCACCCACATATCTTTATTCATAGTCCCCCATCTCTATTTATCTACAGGGTCGGCCTCGACATTTGGGTTGCCCTAACCCAATCCCAATATAGTTGCCCTCGTATTATTAATATATTACAAAAAAAAGTCGTACAAGTTATAAAGGAAAATCAAAATCAAGATTACATTTTGCTTTTAACTTGAATTACATCAAAAAAAAAATCAAAATCAAAATGTAACCCTGGTTAATCGGTGATGGTGCTTTATGATTAGCACGATCCAATTCAAAAAAAAAAACTCATTCTTGCATTTTTTGAAGCAAATTCTTCAATTAAGTTGTTGTACTTTAATTTATCTAGGAACTCTTTTTCAATAAAGCATTTTTGCACAAACCTTTAAAGTATTTTTGTACAAACCTTTAGCTTTTGCCATCACAACATCCTTTTTAAGAATGTTTGCAATTTCAATTAATATATCTCTTAGTTCCGGTGCTTGGCTTCTTATTGCTCTAACACTCTCCACATGGCTTTCCCAACGAGTTACCGACAATGATGTTGAATTTCTTTATCTACCACACGTCGAAGGTGCTGTTGCATAAGAGGATCAAATTCCGCAATAAATTCAATGAGTTGACAAAAAACCCCGTTATTCTTCTCATAAATCTTCATTTGCTACATCAACACCTTCACTTTCTTCTTCAACATCATTAACACATTCCTCCAATTTTTCTTCATCACTTGCTTATTCAACTTGACTCGAAATTAAAATTTTTTGTTTTTTTGCATCAAATAGGCTAGGAATTGAACATACTAGAGATTTTTCTATTGCATCTTTTCGTTACTTGACTTTTATATTAAAATGTTCAGAGTTCAATTTTTTAAATTGCACTCTATTCTTGTCATTCTCATTCTTCCTCGTAGGACCTATAGAATAAAAGACCAAGCACCAACACACGCCATTTAAGAAACAACAAACATATGATATGTAAAAAGTGTCAACAAACAAATACAGGATATGTAAAGTTCACATAATCACAAATAGTCCCCCACTACTTTGCAAAAATACAGGAGATGGTTGGATCAGAATTCCGTTCAAATAATCCATTTCAAATAAACATACACATAATAAAAGAGAACAATGAACATGTAGACACAAAAATACGCACAATCCATGATTCATGAAACAGGGATCAGAAAATACAAAAAATACCACATGGGGTCTACTATCTAACACACGCTAATAATGTAGCAGAAGTAAAAAACTCAAAATCAATGTAAGTTTCAAGTCAGCAAAGTTCAAAACTCAATAATCTGCCTGGCAATATTACTTCCTCATCCATTTTATTATCAAATTCAAAAATACTATAGCATAAATCAAAATCAATGCAAGTTTCAAGTT
>BRYF01000021.1:11910000-11920000 GCA_030159135.1 Actinidia polygama
CATCAAACAGAATCTCGAACGCAAGATAATTCATTTTCCGTTTGTGAAATCTGAAGACCAACTGACGAATATTCTTATAAAGGCTATTTCGGACAAGGTTTTCTACAACGCACTTGACAAATTAGGCATTAGAGATGTCTATGTACCAACTTGAGGGAGAGTGTTGGCTTGAGTTGTTAATACATTGTCACTAATTAGAGACTGCCATTAATCAGAGCAATAATAAAAGTCAAATGGTTATGTGAATCCCTTCTTTCAAGGGATATTGACTATTGCTTTCCTTAGGTAGTTTTGAATAACTTCCTTTTTATTCTCCTCTGTAATGCTATATATACAGTTGTAATTATAACTGTAAATAATATAAAAAAAAGATATTCTCCCTTTCATCATTTCGAATGTAAGAGTGCCCTCTATTCTCTAAGATATCATTGTGCTCTCTTTCATTGGACCTACGAACACTTACTTTAGAACTACGTACGTGTCAACCACATATTTTTCTCAATTAGGATTGTTGACCTCCTCCCTAAACAATTTGTTTAATTTGCTAGATGACAAGTCCATCTCCGACGTCATTCCATCTCCATTATCACTGATGATCATCACGATCCTTGATTCTTTATTATCACCGTTGGTTACTTTCTGTTTATATTCTCATAGCTGGCATTTGAAATCAATGGCTAGGCCATTTGATTATAGATAGTTGGTCTTTTGCAATGATACAATTTGAGCGGAACTATTTTCTAAAAAAATATTTATTCGAAATCCAAGAATCCCACTCAGAGTGTGTCTAGGCAGAAAGTGCACGATTTTATCCCTGTAGTGGGATCCATACATTCCCGGAAAAGAGGACTAGTACTGAGATAATTCTACGTCATCACGCCAAGTGTTTTGAATATCATATAGTAGTTAATTATCAAAAAATAAATAAAAAATTATATAGTTGTAAGTTTAACCGTACAAATATGCAATGCACAACATTGATTTCATTTCACCTTCACTCACATGGTAGGAAATCGTGATATATGGTTAATTGTATATAGGTTCCTTCATATTCGACCATACCAAGTAGGACTCTTGCCAATTGGTTATTGGCTATTGACTATGTGGGTAGACCTGTCGATCCCGTAATATAATGACTAGGTCTCACCTCACCTTTAGAAAAACACGAATACATGTTTACGAGGGGCATACTTTTCATTAGAAATTTAAAAAGGATCAAAAGACAATCTACAATAAGCAAATCCTACACAACATTTACCACAAATTGACAGAATCAAAGGCTATACTATTACAGTCGGCTGAAGCTATAAACAAATCAAAAACGAACAAAACATAATCTAGATCCATCACAATACCACTAACTGCTATTGTTCTACCCCCTCCCATGGGGGAGAAAAAGAGAACCAAAAGGAAAACTTTTACCAATTGAAGAATCACAACATTACCAAATCACTCATCCAACCAGTTTCCCATGTTGCTCTAGTCTCCCCCAATGAGGAAAAAGAAGACCAAAAGGAAACTTGCCAATTGGAGGCCAATAGCGGATACTTGCCAATTCAAAGTAAATTAACCTATTAATCTCAAGGTTGAACAACATCCACTACATTGAAGTGAGCTTCTAGATTCCACCAACTTAATGCCATCAGGCAAGGGGATGAATTCCCTAACCAAAAGCAGTTCCATTTCATAACCTACAGGTGAACGTAGGCTATAAAGCCTTCTCTTCCAAAAATGATCTAGAACACATACACACACACCTCTTTCACCTCAGTAAGGTAATAAATTGTAGGGTTCTTGTGAGAGGGATGATAGATGGAAAATCGAGAATAGACACATACGGTAGAATCACGGGGAAGCAAGTGTAAAATCAGTCGGCAGTTCGGCAATGCCCTAACAGAAACAATGAGACAGGCCGTCGGAGCTGTTTCCAAAAAACGGCTCTCTGACGATCAAATTAGTTGACCGAAAAATATCTAAGTAGAGAGAGAACAACCATTCTTCTGTTATAGTTCAGCTTCGCGCGTACCTTGACGCGCTAGCTGTCTTGTTGCACAATAGACTACAGTTTGACGTGCACTCAAGTGCGTTGTCCGCTGTGTTAGTGAGGGGGCGGTTGACCCAGCCATGCCCCTAAGCTGATCCTTCTTCCTCCCTTCTGCCTCTATATAAACGTGAGGCCTGAGGAGGTTTGCTTAGAATGAAAATGAAGCTTCTCTTTCATTGTTGTTGCCATCTCATCGCCGACAACCTTTTTTCAGTCGTCATATGAGCTTTTCATTTTGGTTGTAGAAAGCTCGTTCCCTTGAGTTGGGCAGGCGATTACAACCCAAAGGGGAAACTTTTCAAACTCCGTGCAAACGCATCCCTTCTGTGAGCTCCAATTTTGGGAATTTCTCTTGTAGCTGATAGACGATCTTTGTTGAGCAGCAAGTGCTCTCTCTTATCTAATGACCACTCGGCTGAGAGCCACGAGTGCTTCCTCGTAGCTGATGGACAATATTCTATGGGCAGCGAGGGGTCCATACATTCTCCCTTGCCAGCATGTGACTTTAGAGGTTTTAGCCCTTCCGAAAGAATTTTTCCGTGTAGGTACCGACCAGCCAGAGTCAGATCGCACATGAGGTTTGGGCAGTTTTCCATGTAGATCCTCCAGCCTAGCCTGGTCTCGATTGGAAGTGTTGCAGTTCGGTAGTTTGCCTAGAATATGTTTTATTTTTTTCCCGAAGTAATCTACTACCCGAACAATTTTTGTAATGAACGGTTTCCAGACTTTTAGTTGAACTATTTTGTATTTGAACGATTTTCTGTAATGAATGAATCCTTCGGCTTGAACTTTGTTTGCATTCTGTCTTTTGTTTGCCCCTTCGCGTCTTTGTATGTTACGTAGCTCGGCAAGCTTTTGTTCATCATTCTTTAAAATTAACCAAGTATACTTTTTATAAAATTTTCAAGAGACAGAGCTCGGAGCTCGCTCAGAGCTCGGCTAACTCTTCCCTAAAATTTTACAAGTATATTTAGGCAGATTTTTTGGGCAAAGCTTGGAACTCGCTTTGAGTTGGCTAACTCTTCCTCATTCGTAGAAATTTTCCAAGTATACTTTTTGTAAAATTTTCAAGAGACAGAGCTCGGAGCTCGGCTAACTCTTCCCTAAAATTTTACATGTATATTTAGGCAGATTTGTCGGACAGAGCTCGGAACTCACTTTGAGTTTGGCTAACTCTTCCTCATTCGTAGAAATTTGCCAAGTATACTTTTTATAAAATTTTCAAGAGGCAGAGCTTGGAGCTCGGCTAACTCTTCCCTAAAATTTGACATGTATATTTAGGTAGATTTTTCGAACAGAGCTCAGAACTCGCTTCGAGTTCGGATAACTATTCCTCATTCATAGAAATTTGCCAAGTATACTTTTTGTAAAATTTTTGAGAGATATAGCTTGGAGCTCCGCTAACTCTTCTATAAAATTTTACATGTATATTTAGGCAGATTTGACGGATTGAGCTCGGAACTTGCTTCGAGTTCAACTAACTCTTCCTCATTCATAGAAATTTGCCAAGTATACTTTTTGTGAAATTTTCAAGAGACAGAGCTCGGAGCTCGGCTAACTCTTCTATAAAATTTTACTTGTATATTTAGGCAACTTTGTCGGATAGAGCTCGGAACTCGCTTCGAGTTCTGCTAACTCTTTCTCATTCATAGAAATTTGTCAAGTATGTTTTTTTCAATAAACAAGAAATATGAACAAGTGTATTGATATGAACTTCGATTCGGTGGAGAAAATTACATTTTTAGTAGTAATACTTTCTCAAGTTGTTGGAATTCCAAGGTCTTGGAAATTGCTTGCCTTTCGAATTCTGGAGATAGTAAGCGCCCTTACCGGCAAGCTTTACTATCCTTTAGGCCCTTCCCAATTTGGGCCGAGCTTCCCGTCCGTCGGGTCCTTGGTGTTTTCAACTAACTTTCTCAAAACGAGGTCCCCAACTAAAAATTCCCTATGTTGGACCTTTTAGTTGTATGTTTTGGCCAACTGCTTCTGGTAGTCGGCCATCCGTATGGCTTGCGTCGTATGCTTCTGTCCGTATTGTGGGCAAGCCAAACTTTAGCGGGATTACAACTTCGAATTCAAAAGCCAAAGACTAAGGCATTTCGTTAATTGCTTTCCGTGGTGTGGTTCGATAAGCCCACAAAATATTTGGCAATTCATCGACCCACTTTCTTTTGTTTGGAAATTCATCGACCCACTTTCTTTTGGCTTTTTCAAGCCTCTTCTTGATCCCGTTCATGATTGTCTTGTTGGTGGCCTCTGTCTGCCCATTGCATTGGGGGTAGCTCAGCATTGAGTTGTTAAATTCGATTTTCAATTGTTCCAACAAGTCTTTAACCTTTTTACAAATGAACTGGGTTCCTTTGTCCGATACGAATGCTTTGGGGATGCCAAACTTGGACAAAATATTTTTTCTGATAAATTTGATCACATCCATCTCCCTGATTAGTGTCACTCTCCGCAACCCATCCTATGCAGATTGAGGGCTTGCTCACCGAGGCCGACTTACCTTACTTCGGTTGATCACCTGTGCATACTCTTTAAAATGATAATAAATATTTTGCGAAAACTTCATAATATCTAAAAATAGAAAGGTATAATGTGCACCCAAACATACAGAGTTGTGCCTATGTTTTTAAATTTTTACATACATAACTTGGCCGGCTTTAATTATACATGACATGGCCAACTGTAAACATTCATAACATCATTACATAAAATAGGGTCTAGCCCATACAAAACGTCACAAGGCCCTTGGGCCACAAAACTATAATCTTGCATGCTCACTTCCTTTTGAAGGTCCTCGGATTGGCTTCCTAAAAATATTTTTGAAAATACAAGGTTTATGCTTAGTGAATAACAGCAATGCATGAACATAAAATACCATGGATCATTTGCATATTATACATATATAGTTCAACGTAAAATATGTGAGCATAACATAATTTTTTCTAAAATTTAAACTTTCATAAACTTGAAGCTCACATAATCATGGCATAACTTGCTTTCATAAGCATACATAACATATCTAAAAAAGTGGAACAACTCGGCTAGTAACCTTTCAGTCACACATACTAACCATATAGGTTATGCTGAGGCTTTTTAGGCTAAGGACGTCTCTATTGTAGATAGTTTATTTCACGTCCCCTATCATAGGACTATCGGGCTTGGTTAAGGTCTCGCCACGAGAAGACACTGAGTGTCACCATATACACATACTTGAAACATACTTGATTTTTCATGTAAATCATGCATCCATGGGGGTTCGATAATTCGCATAATATCATTTGCATACATTGGAAGAGATGGCATTCATAACATAACATATTCATTTTATGCATTAAAACATAGAAAATATTTAAATATAATATAGTATATTTTGAAAATATTTTGAAAGTACATAATTTTGTTCATGGCATCATGTTACTCACCTCGATTCTGTTGGCTAGGTGCTAGACTCGGCGTTTCTATATATAAAGCACGGAAACATCAACTCTATGTTCAATGATAAACGAATCAAACTAGTGAAACTCTTGACTCAAACTTAGGCATTCTCGTTCTAGGTCGATACCTCTTGAATATACATCTAAGGTCTTTAAATTGTAGGTAAAAGGGTCTAACATACTTTAGACCAAAATAAATTATTCTAAGGAAGAAGGTCAAATCTACTTGAAAATAGGTCTGACGTTCGAACGCTAAGACATAAGCTTGTACCATTTGAACGCTAGGTTTGGCGTTCGAATGCTGACTGCATGCAGCAGCAGAAAGGCCACTAAACTTTACAAGTTTTCCTCCAAACACAACCCAAACTCTCCCACTCTTCATGGGGTCCAAAGATTTACTTGTTAGGGTGAACATAACTCAAAACCAAGGAAAAATAACCATTAAATCAAAAGGGATCTAAGATTGAAAGTTTTTAAAACCCTAACATTGAAAAATTGGATTTTTTGCAAACACATTCTCCAATCTATCAATTTACAATCTAATACGTGTTATTCAACCTATCTGAGACTCAATAGAGTCTTTAAACCAACAGACCTCTCACCTATACATATACATGGTTACATCTATAGGGTCTTGGAGTTTTACCTCTTTCCCCAAGCTTTCTTGAGCTTCAGAATGGCTTCTCCTAGCCTTGGTTCCCTCTATCTCTCATTTTCCTCTTCCTTCTCCTCTCCCTCTTTTCTTCCTTCCCTTTTTTATTTCTCTCTCTTTCTTACGTGTGTGTGTTAGGCAGGTGTGGGTGTGTGGTGTATAAGATGCACATGAGAATTAATCCCATGTGCCCTCCTCTCATCTTTATTTAATGCTCCTTTTTTCTTCTCTCTCTTTTTTATACTTTCTATCACCGTTCGAACGCCAACATTAGCATTCGAATGCTAAGAAGGGATTCAGCCCTTGCGTTCAAACGCCACGTTCAAACGCACAGAAGGTGTGAATTGGTTACAGGCTATTGGCATTCGAACGCTCTTTTTAGTGTTTGAATGTCAAGAAGGATTTTGGGTGTCTACTGTTCGAATGCTCTATTTAGCATTCAACAGTCTAGAGAGCAAGAAAATTAATTTTAGCTTTAGCGTTCGAATACCCTATTTAGCGTTCGAACACTAAGAAGGATTCTGGGCAGAAATCTTAAGCCTAAGGTTTTTAAAAAATTCTAATTTTAATTTACTTATTTGAACTTTTAACTTCAACGACTCACATATATTTGCGTATCAATCATAATTTACATAATTAAAGGAAATTTATGGGTTTGGGGTATTACAATTAGGGCCAGTGGTTCGTCTTTCACCCACTTCGTGAAGTAATCTATTATTGCCAATAAGAATCTTTTATTCCTTGAAGCTCAGGGTAGGACCCTGACTATTTCCATCCCCCATTGGGAAAAGAGCCATGGACTGGTGAAAGGGGTCTAGTCTCTTGCTGGTTGATGAATGAGGGGAGCAAAGAGCTAGCACTTGGTGCATTTGCGGACGTACACTTGGGCATCCTTCTGCATGTAGGGCCACCAATATCCTTAGGGGAGAGCTCGGTGAGCAAATGATCTTCCTCTTGAGTGTAGTCTGCACATGCCTTCATGGATTTCAAAAGCACATCTTCTACTAGGCTCGGGTGAACGCAAAGAAAGTAAGGTCCCATATATGATCGTTCGTTCAAGTCCCTAGAGGGTGAGATTCAAAACCGTGCTACCTTTATTCTTAGTTTCTGCGCCTCTTTCTTTCTTCCAGTAGTTTGTCATGTTGCAAAAAATTTATGATCGAGTCCATCCAGCTCGGTCCCAATTCGGTGTTGACTAGGATTGATTTCTGAGACACTTCATGACTGGAAGCTGATATCAAGTCTATTGCGATGGTTCAACCGGTCTCTCCTTCAAAAATAGATGCCAATCCTGCCAGAGCGTCAGCGTGTGAGTTTAGGTCCCTTCCTACCTATTCAATTTTTACTACTCTAAACTCGGTAAGGAGGTTCTTAGCTACTACCATAATTTAGCCATCTTAGCCCCTCGAGCTTTAAATTTTCCCGTGACTTGGTTGACTACCAATTTTAAGTCGCTGAATATTTGGAACTCGGGAACATTTAGCTTGTTGGCGGACTAGAGTCCCATAATAAAGGCTTCGTATTCAGCTTTGTTGTTCATGGTTGGAAAATTTAGCCTGAGGCAATGTTCAAAAGTTGCTTCTGTCGGGCTTATTAAGACTACACCTGCCCTTGCCCCTGCCCCTGCCCCCAGGTTGTTCTTTACTCCATTAACGAACATTTTCCACGCTATGTCTGGATCGACTTGAGGTGGTTCTATAATAACCTCTAGAACCTCAGTGATTTTATCATAGTTAGATTCTTCCGGAGTGGCGGGTATCTCTTTGATGGGTTTATGCTTCTCGCATGCTGACTGTGCCCCATCTGGTTATGTCTCAACTGACTTTGCGCCTGAACTTTATTCCCTTTTGTATGCAGTCGCGGGGTTATCCTACTTTGGACTCACAACTCGAGGCAAGAATTCAACAACAAATTTGTCAAGGACTTGCTTTTTTATCGTTGCCCTTGGCAAAAATTTGATATCGGACTGATCAAACTCAATAGCCCATTTAGAAAGTCTGCTAGACAAGTCTGCCTTTCACAAAATATTTTTTAATGTGAACTCAGTATACATTTTGATGGGATGCGCTGGAAATAGTGCATGAGTTTCCGTGAGGTTAAGACTAGGGCCAAAATGAGCTTTTCCAGTGGCAAATACCTTATTTAGCAATTAGTAAACGTCTTGCTAACAAAGCAGATCAGGCATTGATCTCCGTCTACCTCCCTTAATAATACCGAGCTGACGGCATGTTCGGATACGACGAGGTAAACATGGAGCAATTCTCCCTCATTCGGTGTGGAAAGAAGTGGTTGTTCAGTCAAGTATTTCTTGAATTGTTGAAGTGTGAGCTTTGAGTTCTTGCGAAAGAGTTTAAAAAATGGGCAGCATTTATCAAAAGACTTACTGATGAACTTGTTCAGTGCTGCTGCCATCCCAATGAGTTTTTGAACCTCTTTCGCTATCCTTGGGCTTATGAGGTTATTGATTACCGTTATTTGCTCTGGGTTCGCCTCAATCCCCCGTCTTGTCACCAAATGCCTTAAAAATTTTCCTGAGCTCACACCGAAAGCACATTTCACTACGTTTAACCTCAACTTGTGTCTTTTGAATATTGTGACTACGTCGGTTAAATCTTTGATGTGATTTGATTCTTCCTTGCTTTTGACCACCATATCGTCGATGTAAGTGTCCATGGTTCTACCTAGGATTGGCTTGAACATTTTCATAATCATCCTTTGATATGTGGCACCAACGTTGTTTAGACCAAAAGGCATCAACTTATCACAGAATACACCTCAGGGAGTGATGAATCCAGTTTTTTCTCGGTTCGGCTCGTGTATGGAAATTTTGTGGTAACCTTGGTAAGCATCCAAGAAACTCATCCTAGCGTGACCCGAGGTGGAGTCCACCAATTGATCAATTTTTGGCAATGGGAAGCAATCTTTAGGGCAAGCTCAATTGAGACTAGTGAAATCAACACAGACCCTCTATTTGTTTGTCTTTTTTTTTACTACGACCGTGTTGGACAACCAGCTTGGGTAAAGAACCTTTATTATTGCACTTGCCTCCTTCAGCTTTTCCACTTCTTTAATTACCGCATCATCGTGCTTTGGTGCGGACCTCCGTCCCCTTTGTTTGACCGGTCGGGCATCTAGTAGAACATCTAACTCGTATTTAATAAAGTCATGATCTATCCCGGGCATCTCGTACGGTGTCCACGTGAAAACCTTGACATTTGCTTTTAGGAACTGGATGAGCTTGCTTCTCTCTCGTTCCTCCAGGTTTGCTCCAGTAAGAAAGAAATGATCTGAGCTTGACTCATCCAGCTTACAATGTATCAGGTCTTCCATATCCTTGGCCTCGAGATCCCTCCAGACATCATCTAGAATTTCTTGATCTTTGTCAATTAGATACACTTCTTTCATGGCTGCTTTGGTGGTGACCGTAGTGAGGTAGCACTGTTTGACTGCTACCTAGTCTCCATAAAGAGTTTCATCACCTCGGGGAGTGGCAAACTTGATGATCTGATGTAGTGTGGAGGCCACCCCCTTCATCCTGTGCAGCCAATCTCAGCCAACAATCGCATTATATGGTGAAGGAATGTCAACAACAACGAACTCTGTCATCATCTCTTGGGAACCAACTCGAACTTTGAGTGTTATGGTTCCCAAGGGCCAATGAGACTGAGCATTGAATCCAACCAGAGGAGCTCGGGCAGGTTTTAGATCTGATGGAGTGAGTTTGAGTTGTTTTAAGAGGTCATAATACATCACCTCAATCAAACTTCCCATGTCCAACAAGATTCGTGTTGAAATAAAGCTAAAATTTTGATGATTACATTTGTTTAAACGTAAGTTGAATTCTTGAACTTTATTGAAAATGAT
>BRYF01000021.1:11937500-11940000 GCA_030159135.1 Actinidia polygama
TTCTGAATTTTTTAATTTAGAACTTTTTTAAAAATATAGTTGTTGAATCTCAACCGCACATCCCATGATTTATGGGATTACTGATGATTTAAAAAGAAAATAAGGTTCCAGCATAGATTGCACCCTGTCAATTTTAAGCAAATTGAAAGTGCAACCTAGGCGATGAATAGGTTGTTTGATAAAAAAAATAAAATTGTTGAAATAAAAATTTAAAGGTCAAACAAAGTAATAAGTGGAAAAATATAATGACAAGTGCAAAAATGTGAAGAGAGAGAAATTAGTTACGTTGATTTTTTAAGCGGTTTGGCTTATTGCCTACTATATTCTTCAATTATAGTCTTTTCTTAGATTATCATTGGAACTCACTCTCTCGATTGGAGAGACAATTGTCTCTAAAATTTACAATGGGAAAGAAACTAGTCATTGAAATTTTCCCCAATTGCTATGACGTAGAAAATCGCTCTCCGAGAATCTACGAAGAAGAGAAACAGTCTTCGATAATCACACTCACAAGTTTATTTCTCAAATGAAAGCTTTGCTTTTGTTGTTATTGTCAATGTTTTGAAAATCGGACCGTTAAGCGAACCAGAAAAGTGATCATGTCATGGGTCACTGGTTCAATCGTCGGGTCAACCGTTATTGACCCGTGATGTCATAATTATGTCATTAATTTATTTATTAATAGTAATAAAAAATCTCTTATTTTTTTACACTAATTTTTATATTTAAAACCTAATTTTTTTAAATTTTTTTCTAAAACAGTGAACTGGCCGGTCTAATGACCGGTTCAATCGACGGGTTACCGGTTCAACCGCGATTCTGACTGGATCTGACCGAATTTTGACGGGTGATCAGACCATTTCTTTGACCAATCAAACCGACCGATCCAGTCCGATTTTTAAAACCATGGTTACTGGCTTCTTGTTGTTGAATGGTTTTGTATATATATGGAGAGAGAAAAACCATTTCTTCTAGCAATTTCTAGATCAAGCCATGTAGATTTGGTCAAGAATCCGACCCACTCGCCAAAACTGACTTGCCCGATCCAAATTTTAAGCCAATGGACGGTTTCGATCTATTGAACGGTCGAATACAGGTTTTGAATCAAAAAAATCAACTGCATTCAGGCGGTTGACGAACTATGGCCAAATTCAACCTGCCTGACTGTGAGTCCGATCCACGCCTCCTCCTTTTCTCTCTCTCTCACGGGTCAGGCGGATAGGGAATTAAATTTGTTTTCCTCCTTTGGTTGAAGAATTGAAAACGATCCAAACATTATCCATTTCATCGATTCAAATACTCTAAAATATATCCCTTTTTTAATTAAAAACCATATGAAATCAAAACCAATCGATAAAAAATATAATGCAAACCTCAAATCTTTAGAGCGTATCCCCCTCAATTTACTGGTTTTAGGGTTTATCCAACACTGCTAATTGAAATTGATCCTTTAATTTAAACCATAAATTTATTATTTACGTCTCTATATATGTGTCTGTATATATGTAGATATAGACATATATATATATATATAGTGTTGGAAAAAGTGATTCGGCAACAAAAAGAATTACAATGAAACAATTTCATTAATCAACAATAAACTGTAAATTACATAAATAAAATACATAAATTAAAAGTAGAGATACAAACAGTAAATTATTAGGCAGAGTCCTGCAATCGCAGTCTCCTTAAGAAAGATTCGCCGCCTACCGAGGGTGTTGTAGGGTTGTTGTCGACGTCTTCCTCCCAGGATAAAACGGCTAGAACTTCTAATTTCGGAACACCTCCGAAGTAGCCTTGGCGAACTAAACTTTATCTCTCTCTCTCTCTCTCAAAGAACTCAAGTGTTTGTTGTGTATTTGGTGTGTTTTTCCATCTAAACAACTTCTCATTTTATAGTTGAAAATATGACTTTTCATGTCTAAAACTCCTAGCCATAAACATGGCTATAAACTCACCTATAACCCCCCCATTAGTGGGTTTATGGCTGCCACCGTAACAACCATTAGAGGTTGTTTATGGCTCCAAATAATGCAGCCATTAGGGCTAAAAAACTTAAGCCATTTGGCCTTTCATTCACCTTATTAATTTCTAACATATATAGAAAGAGAGAGAGAGAGAGAGCTTCGATTCACTTGCAGCGGCCGACTATTGTATTGGTGGTGGAGGCGGCGGGTAATGACTGAGGATCTTGAAGCAACTGATGGTCTTAAAGCTACAGGTGATGGAGAGTTTTAAAATGGCCTGCGATGAGCAAATGGAGCCAGAGTGTTTTAATGTTGGAGCCTCTCTGTGTTTTAATTTTCTTTTCTGTTTTTTACTAAATTGTGGACCTCACATTTTTTTAAGTGAACCAAAATTGAGAAACTGTTATTGTTTCAACTATCAAGTTGGAAGAAAATCCAACTAAACGGGTTCGGTCGAATTCGGTTCTAGAGATCTCCAACTCGAATGTGTTTGGGCGGTTGACGGATTACGGTCCAATCCGACCCGCCGCGCC
>BRYF01000021.1:11962500-11967500 GCA_030159135.1 Actinidia polygama
ACGTAAGTTACAATCTTGAATATCCTCTATGTAGGTTTATGGTTTTCATAATTTTTTAATTAATCCTTAGGTTAATGGATTTCCTTTCTATGTATTTTTATGATTGATTCCCTTAAGTTTAAGGCAAACATCAATGTTTGAGACACCATTCTTTTTTTTCCTCATTTTTTACGCCTTAACATTCACTAAACAAAGAATTTCCTATTTGTTCTATTGAAACAGAGATGTTTTTATTTTTTTGCCTATAAAGTGCAAGTAAAATACATGTTAAAGAGAGCGAAGATGGTGGAAATAAATTATTTTCTACTGCCTATGTTAGGACAAATAAATTGTTTAGCATGATTTGATCTTGATTAGAAAACAATATTGTAATTACATTCGATCAGTACGGACTTTCCAGATTAGAATTTGGCAGTGACAAAGGGTTCTACCTCTTTATTGTGCTTATTGACAATAGCATTCATTCATCACCCCCTAACTTCACCATTGTTGGGTTTCGGGCTAATTTTTGCTCTCCATGTATTTCATAATCCAACGAACATAGAAGTTATCTTTAAAATATTTTTCAGGTAAGTTCAGAAACATATTCTTGATTTCCTTTTGCAAACTGTTATTTTCTAACATACTCTCTACCAATTTAATTGACAACAAACACTGAATTTGTTTCAGTGGAAGAATTTGATTTACATCATATTCCATATATACGCAATCACTAATAATAATCATCAAACCCTTCAGTCATATTGCCTCCCCCCCCCCCCCCAAACTAGCTTAGAACCACCAAGTACACCTCAAACGATGTCAACGTAGAACAAATCGAAGGAGTCGTCGGGGCCAAAAACGAAAGTGTTAGAGCCTCTATGCAGGTATGTGACACCTTACCACCTCATTCTTGGATTGAATCATATCGATCATATGATTAGGGTAGCAAAAGAATATCAGCTCTAGGAATAGAACATATCAATTTTGATCGTAGTAGTTTCTCTTGGTCCTTGCCTTGTCAAGACGTGCTATACGGATTGCCTCTTGAATTTGACTATCGTGCTCCTTAAGCATGTCTTCCATGTTACCACCAGGGGGTATCAACTGTTAGAAATTTTCAAAATATCTTGGTGTTGTGTTTTGGGTTTTGTAAGACTTCCTTGTTCCTTTAGAATGCTCATTTTTTGTATGAGGGTTTTGTCTTACATTGGTTAGATATGAAAAGTTTGTCTTCTTTATATATGAAAAGATGTTTAAAGTATTAAATATGATTTGGTTTAAAGGGATATGCTTATGGTGCTTTTGCACCATAACATGTTACCATAAACCGGCGAAGCTGATGCTTCGCACCATGAATCCACACCCGCACGCGCGCGAGCGTGGCAGTGGGCTATGTGGCTACGATGTGACGCTTTGATGGCGCACTTTGCACTTGGCGCGAGGTGCCCTTTCTTATTGCAACTTGGCGACAAGTAATTATGACATGGCGCTTGCGTGGAGGTCGAATTCATTGATTGTTGGTGATGACATGGCATGACGATCATATCACATGATTGGTGGTGATGACGTGGTACACGCGTGGACCAAAATGTGCGATGGTTAAAAGGGTTGCGATCTCAGCCGTTGATCGTAACAATATGACCTAACGGATGTTGTTTAATCTGAAAGGTTGTGACCTTTCGGATTGATCCAACGGTCACAACTTAACGCGAAATATTGTGATTGAAAGGGTGCGTGGTAGCCTATAAATATACCAACCGTTAGAACATTTTTTATATATCAGAATATCAGAAATATATACCAACCGAAAGATTGATTAATTCTATATCGTTTTGAGCATTCATTCTAAGACTTTGTTTTTCTGCAGAAATAAAATCTTAGAGGTTCTTGGTTCTTTTATTTACTTACGCAGATATTCTGACTGTTCTGTTTGTGCAAACAAGAATAGTAAGAATTTAGAGTTCACGCTTCATTGTATCTTGAAGGCAGGTTTGCTGTAACCCGTGCACACCATCTGATGGGGCAAATATTGTCTTTAAGAAAGTGACATAGTAACGCGCCTTGAACTGTATTGTGATTGAAGGCATCGCCATACCATTGACAATTTTTTCCAACAATCTAAAGATAGTATTTGTGCAATGGCGATATCTCTATAAAAGATGACACAAAATTTTGTCAAGCTTGATCGATTTGATGGAGGTAATTTCAGACATTGGGAGAAGAATTTGCATTTCCTTCTTACTACACTCAAAGTGGTCTATGTTCTGACCACACCAAGTCCAGAAGAGCAAGATGATGAAACGTTGGAGCAGACTCGAGACAGAGTCAAATGGGAGAATGATGACTACATTTGACGAGGACACATCTTGAATATTTTATCCGACGCCCTATTTGATGTCTACCAAAATTCAAAGATGGCAAATGAACTTTGGGATGCACTGCATGCGAAGTATTTGACTGATCAAGCGACAAGTAAGAAATTTCTTGTTAGTCAATTTATGAATTATCGCATGGTAGATAATAAGCCTGTTACTGATCAATTACATGAGATATAACATATTCTCAATTAGTTTAAAGTTCAAAATATGAATATGGATGAGTAAATTGTTGTATCTTCTATAATGGATAAACTTCCACATAACCCCCATAATGTATATAGACAATAAATATAGTTGATGCCGTTAAAATAAAACATGAATTTTAAATGGAAAAATATCTTGATTTACCCTACCCAATATCCTAATATTACCATATATCATATTTATGGGGTTAAGTCTTTAAATTTAAACTTTAAGGGTAACAATTGAAAATCGGTCATAGTTTATGAGGGTTTGTTGTAATTTTTCCTTCAAACAAACATCCACAAATGTTTGCTTTTAATTACACATTGCCCCTATCAAAACTATCACCAAGTATCACTTTACCCACGTAACTGATAAATGTTGCACTTAAATCCCTCAAAATATCATATAGTATCATGTGGTACCTTTCGTAGCGGAGAAATGGGGTTAAATGGCCATGTGACAAGCACGTGTTCAATCAAATAGTAGGATATCCCTATTATAGCCGTATTGAATCCTTAAAATTTTGTGACAAAATGCTCAAATGAGTTGACTTATACACATGTTTTCGCATATAAAAAAATTAAAAGAATAAGAAATCCCCAATTTCCAAACCTGCTAATTGTTTGGAGTGTGGCAAACCTTTTTTTTTGAACAAATGAGTCTTCAGATCACTGCTTGAAGATGTGAGATATGAGTTCCGTGTTTTGATCAACCCATCGGAGTTGTGATTGTTTTGGTTGAGAATTAGGTTGGAGGTGATTTTTGGATGGACACGGGTTCAGTTTTCTGAGTTGGGTTTTGAAGTGTGTTGTGAAATTGTTATATATTTGGTTTGCAAATTATTGAGAACATTAGGATTTCTTAGTGTTAGAGATAGAGTTTACATTTTAGACTTAAAATTGAACTGAAAGAGAAAATTAAACGATGTTTAGTCTTTTACTAATGGATAATTTAACCAAAAAATATTGAATGATATATTTTTAAATTATATATTAATATTTAAAGTAAAAATTCTTATTGTAATCATCTAATATTAATTAATATATATTTTATCTAATTAAACGAAATTATATTTAATATTAACAACTAATTAATGAAGTGGGGGTAATTTTATCTTTTGACATTTTATCCTATCATATCCAACTTCTAAATCCCCCTTCTCAAAACACATCCAATCACTAAACTACAAATCCATCATTCTTAAAAGGTGGACCTCCCTTATTATAAATTCTTCCTCATTTAAAATTCTCTCTCAAATCTCTCCTCATTTCAAATCCATCAAAATCAAATCGTTTCGCCAAACGCTCCTGTAAAGTTTGACCCTACGAAAAGCACACAATTGGTGTTGACGCACGCGTAACCCGAGTAAAGATTAAGGAACAAGTTTTCTTAAGGAGTTGGAAATTCATAATTATTATTACTTGTGCATGAATCAAAATGTCAAGAGTCAAAGGATACAAAATTGGATAAAACTGCCACTGTCACTTTTCACTGCCAGCTAAATCCTTGAGGACAAATAAAATTGATTTATGGGACTTTGTCTAACTATCAATTGTCTCATCTTGAATTATGAATTATGACCAGCAATTTTTCTCGTATGTCAATGCATAATTATTAAGGAAGCATTAATATTGGTCCCAACAGCAATAATTATGCATTGACATACCAGAAAAATGTGATAATATTTCTCTTAGAACCAATATTAATGCTTCCTTAAAAATTTAAAATGACACATGCTCTCATTTTTGGCTAAAATATAAGAGAAATCTTATTCTCTTAAAATTTAAATTAATAAAAGTTTTAAAAATTAAAAAGAAAAAAATTTCACTGATTTCCCTGAGGTTTTTGACAAATACAGCCACTTTAATTAAAAAATAAATATTGTTATCAATTTTATATTTTTTAAAAAAAGAGAGGATATTTATTTATTTTAATTGTTGTATTGAGTAAAAAAATTAGAAGCCCTAAATCAAAGGGCAATCTTTTTTTTTTTTGCATAAGAATTAGCTCAAGATGGGAATCTTGTTATTAGTTTCAAAAGTTAGAGAGATCGGTGTTATTTTTATAACCATGGGGGATGTGGTTGTATTTGTTAGAAATCTCTAGGGAGGTTAGTGAAATTTATTCAATTAAAAGTAAATGGTTCAAATTCACTTAACCATGCGAGTCCCACGTAATAAAGTGAATTTGAAACATTTAATTTTAAATTCTAAAAAATTTCTTTGTTTCAAAATATAGAACCGTAATATTGCTCAAAATTCAAATAAAGGTGATGAATTACAATACATAATTTACCCGCCAATATTGCCATGGAGTCATTTTACCTAATCTTATTACCAATTTATTTTCTAGACGCAGTTACGTCGTTAATAATACTATTAATACAAACAATTATACACACTTTCTCATACAGGATATATTAGCCAACACATTGTAGGTGGAGCTACACAACTC
>BRYF01000021.1:12057500-12060000 GCA_030159135.1 Actinidia polygama
TGTGACAGAAGAGTGGCGTGTGACTGAGAGTGGACAGAGGGAGAGTGGACGCGTGAGAAAGATGAGAACTAAAAATTAATCTTGACCGTTTGCTTAAAGCAAAATTAATCTTGACCGTTGGTTTAGGAAGTGATATTTTTAGAAAAAAAAAATAATTTAAGGTAAAATTTGAACCGTTGGATTAACTCAAATGGATTTGAACCATAGATATAAAGAGATATATTTAAAATTCAAATATAGTTGTGATTTATAATATAAATTAATTTAGCTCGTAAAAAAATGCTCAAAATAAATCCCAAAATACTTTAATTACGATGTGCAATTCAAAAGTGGAATTGGACGGCAGAGAAGAGAAGCTGAGTCCTTTTTTAATGTCCCTTAAAATAAAATAAGGTATGACATTGGTATTTTACAAACTGTAGAAGAAGTCCTTTTAATTGTCAAGAACTGTAGGGGAAATAAATGTAAGCAGTGTATGGTGGCAATTTTGATCCAAATTTACAAATTTACTTACTAAAATTACGATCAGCCGTATCACCCATTTATTAATTGAATAAAAAAAGTTTTAACCCATTTAATCCATATTTAGGTTGAGTCATTAATGAAATAAAATAAGTTCAACCCATTTAACCCAATAAGTAAACCCAACTTACCTAGCTCAAAACACGTTCTTTCATCCTAACTCCACTTTACTCGTGACTTGTGAGAAATTGCTTCTTTTTTTTTTCTTCAGTTTTTGCTTCTTTCAATTGTCAAGAAATTGCTTTTGTATTTAGTTTCAAGAAAACTGTTTATGAATTGTTTTTCAATTTCTAGTTTCTAATCAAAAATAAAAATAGAAAACAATATTTTTTACTTTTTAAAACAAAAGCATAAACTACTTTTTTTCAATTTTTTAAATGAAAATTTGTTATTGTATTTATTTTGGAAAAAAACTATTTTTAAAAGCATATTTTTAAATTTTTTGTTAAAAAAAAAACAGAAAATAGTCTTTTCTGATTTGTTTTAAACAAAATTAGAAACTATTTGTTTCCTTTTAATTATTTTTGTATTAATTTTGGAGAAAATTGTTTTCAAAAATATTTTTTCTAGTTACTATTCAAAGGTAGAAACAGAAAACAACATTTTAATTTTTTTTAAACAAAAACTGCATTTTTTTCCATTTTTTTAAAACATAAAATTATTTTTGCTTTTATTTTGGAGAAAACTATTTTTGAAAATGTTGTGGTAGAAATGTGGGAGCGATCAACCAATAGTTAGAATTGCTCGTGAGCTCAGTATTAACCTCGGCTATGACCTCAGTAATGACTTGTGCAAGAGAACAAACGTTACCGGCTGGGATGAGACCGCTACAAAACCCTCCAGTATAGAGATCAAATCAAGGCGATCAAGCTAGACAGAGCACATGTAATACTCTGAACCGTAAATTAATTTATTTTATAAAAATATTTTTAATAATAATAAGTATATAAATATTGACGATGAATTAAAATTTTTGAATTTTTATTGTAACAGAAAATAGAACTCGAGTGAGATTTTTTGATAAAAGCGTAACAAAAATCTGGACAGAAATCCCAAAGTGGAACACGTGTCGAGCTATCATGGCGGGGGTCATGTGGAGCCATGTGATACATAGGTAATATATAATACATACATACACACACTCAACCATAAATCCCAAAACCCCAATATCTACCCAACCACCCCCTCACCTCACATGACTCCCACACACCCCATACTTCCTTCCCATCATACTCATATCTCCCATACTCCCTCCCATCACTCACACACACAAACACACGGCAGAGAGAGGGAGAGGAATAGAGAGAGAGAGAGAGAGGAGGGAAAGAAAGAAAAGAGAAAGAAAGAAGAGAGGGAAAGAAAGAAGAGAGGGAGGGAGGGAAAGAGGAGAGTTTATTTTCTATTGAGGTAAATTCAATTTTTCTTTTATTTTCTTTGATAAATTCTTTTATTTTGAACCTATTATTGAAACTCATATTTAGTGTAAATAATATTTTAAAATATCGCAAAATTCATCATTTGAAACCCTTTTCAAAATCAAATTTCGAATAGGTTAATATACGATTTTACTCACTGGACCAGTAGTAGTATTTTGGGCATAACTCTCTCATATGATATCCATTTGACTTAATTCTAGTTGAATATGAAAGACATTTAAAATACCTACAACTTTCACTTAAGTGTGTTTCCTAATTTAGAGTTTTAGTAGCCCAAAATGGGCTTGTAATCCACAAGATGACTAGATATTTTTTATAAAAACTGTCAGTTAGTATTTTGTGCATAATTTTCTCATATGACGTCCAAATTACTCAATTTAAGTTGAGTTAGAAAGATATTAACATTATATACAACTTTTAGTCATAACTTTATTTTAAATTCGAATCTAAATAATCTAAAATTGACTTGGAATATGAATTCCAAAACTGAAAAAAAATATTTTGAATAGAAAGTTGCGAATTTTATAAAACTATTTACATAC
>BRYF01000021.1:12220000-12225000 GCA_030159135.1 Actinidia polygama
GGACTGGCACGGCACGACATGATTAAGTAGACCGGCACGACACGGCACGACACAAGTCACACGACTAAGTTAGAGGGCCGGCACGACACGACACGATTAAGTAAGCAGTCCGGCACGGCACGACACGAATAAAAAAAAACGGCACGGCACGACACGATTAAAAATGGCACGGTACGATTGAAAAAGGCACGACACAGCACGATTAAGTAAATTGGCCCGGCCCGGCCCGGCACGAAGCACGACTGGCACGGAAGAAAAGTAGCACGGCACGGCACGGTAGGCACGTTTGACACCTCTAGCTACAACCAAGTTGCCAAACCTAACCTACCTCAAGTGAACAACCCTTTAGCCAATGCTGAAGATCAAGCCATGAAAACGAAGTTGGACAACAATGAAAGTGTAGTTCAAAAAAGCAAGGGAATTGAAGACTACATGTTTGATGTGGAAGGCTTATGCTTGTTCCCAGTAGCTAGGTTGCCTGAAAAGTTTAAGATGCTCGATCTTGACAAGTTTGATGGGACTGGAGACCTAAAGACCCACTTGAGGATGTATGTTGGCGGGCGCCCTAAGACCTATGGGTATTTACAATGAGTTGATGGCCCAATTGTCAACGAACCCTCGCTAGAGCTACATGACAATGATTCTTAACTTTGGACCCTACTAAGACTCGAAGTTGGGAAGACATAGCTAATGCTTCCATTGCATAATATGTTGAGAAATGTATGTCCATATGTCTAAATATTTAATTATTATTTAGAATGAGAATTTATTTAATCATACAATTGGATGTTATTATATTGTATCATGAGATGTATGCATATTATTATATATTATGAGATGATATACGATATATGTGTGAAAATGAGATTTTCACACATGAGATATTAATCGTTGATTCTGGTAATTTTAAACTAGTTCGTAGTTGGTGATGAGATTGAACGTCTCATCTGTAAAGACTATAATATTATTAACCTCTATATGATAGGATGATTTATGATTTATTTCAATTGTCACACCCCCAACCTAATTAGACATAATTAGTGTTTAATTAGATTGGATGTGATCACACATGTCATCATACATGCGAATGACTCCTACCATTCATCATAAAATACATTTAATAATAAAGATTAAATTACTAAACATTCTCGGATAATTAAAAATAAATCATTAATATACATCTTGAACTGAAATATAAACAAACTTGACATTTTAAATAGATCTTTTTAAAAACTTAAGACATTTTACAATCAACATAAAACTTGATGAAATTGTGAAAATATAATGGCAAGAACTTTTTCAAGTTCTGCCTACAACTCCAAACTCAATTAGGAAAGCCACCACAGTTAGGACTATGACCATAGTAAACCAGACAGCTATCCATATCTCCTTACCTGACAAAATAATCTATGTGGATGTGAGTTAAAATCAACATGCTCACAATAGATAATCAAACTCATAAAGAATGATATAAATAAACAGTTACCATAGATATCTAAAAATATAGATCAACATGAGCTAAAGATTAACGTACACACGATAGATAATCAAACTCATAAAAAATGATATAAAAACACCATTCATCATAGATATTCAGAAATAAAGTGCAACAATGTAATAATGCATCACTCACGTGTGCGCGCAAATTTAGATAACGTTGGCCCAAATATAGACGGTTCGTTATCAAGGAATGGCTACCGTGGCACCCATAGGCTATTCCACCATGACTAAGCCTTAGTTAACCCACCGTGGTTAACTTTCTCCAGTGCAATGAAAGCACGCAAGATAAATGATATGCATTGCCACATCACCTCATTTAGGATCATCATAATTATCTCATAAATATAATCATCATCATCAATCATATAAAAGACAAGCAATTTGATATGAATAGGATTATCACATATTTTATTCTCACCTATTACTGTCATACAAATACAATTGAGTCACTCCTTTGGTTGAATCTGAGTACTTTGATCCACTTTCGAACCTACTAAATATTATCATATCAAACTTAATGAAAATGATGCTATAATTTTGTAACCAATGCATGATTATAGCTTATACTTCTTAAAAATATAATTTAGAACATCAATGAGATGTTTAACCTTTTCCCGATGTAATATAATGTCAACCTTATTTAAAACTAAGCTTAAAGACCTTCAATTTAATGGGTCATGGGTCAAAACTACATTTTGGATGGAGAAATTAGAAGGTAGACTAAAAACATTGTTGTTGTCAACAATTTTGGATCAACTTTAAACAAAAATATCTCTCGATTGATAAGGAATTAGAGTTTCAATTTTATATCAGTAGAAAGCCCCACGAATCTACTTTCCAAGCTTCAAACGTTGCATCAATTCAAGTTTTTTTAGAGAAAGTTATGCTCATTTTACTAAATTGTGTTGACTGTTCCAACAAGTGTCAACACTTCAAACTCATGTGTTGACACCTTTGGATAGAATAAAATTTTATTCATGTGTTGACACTTCAAACTCAGGTGTCAACACTTTTGGATAGAATAAAATTTTTATTTATGTGTCGACACTTCAAACTCAAGTGTCGACACTTTGAGACAGAATGTGTCGATACCTCGACACTTCAAATTCAGGTGTCGACACTTAAGGACAGAGAATAAAATTTTTATTTTGGCTAAAAAATGACTTCTCCTAGCCCAAATTCTCCAACATCAATCACCTCAACACACCCCACAAGAGATCTAAAGATACCAAAATGGTATTAGAAAGCTATAAACAAGTATTAATCAATCTAAAACACACAAACATGAATGATTTTGGGGTTTTTACTATGAATCTTTCACTTTCTTCCTCTCTCATCTTCCTTCCTCCAAATTTATGGCTCAAACATGCCAAAATTCAACAAGATTAACATAGAATAAGAAGAAACTTACATCAATTGATAACGACAAAATGCAAACAAGCCTTCCTCCTTGAATTCTATTCTTTTCCCTCTCTTTCCTTTCTCTTTTCTTTCTTCCTATTTTCTTTCTCTCTTTCTCAGCTTTTCCCTCACTCTTTCTTTCTTCTCATTCATCTATCTATCTATCTATGCTTAGCCCTCTTGGGTGTCTTAAAATGTCGTCTGTTTTGTTTTTCAACTCTTAAGCGTAAAAGCCTACCGGAGCAGCACTTTACTCGGAAGTCCGAGATCGAATCCACAGGGAAATTTGTTAGCACAGTTTATAAGTTGTAAATATAACTTTGAAGAAAGAAAAGTTGTGAAAAGTTGTTTGTTTTGAAAAAAAATTGAAAAGAAAGATTTTGCTTGTTTAAAATATAAAGAAATGGTATGATCTAAATACTTAGTTTTTATTCTTTCGTTAGATTTCCTAACTTCTCTCTCTTCTTCTGTACGCAATCAATTTCAAGGCATGATGAGTTTGATTGGAAAATTTGGCAATGAATTTATTTTGTGTCTAAAAATGTGTTTTAGAAATTGACAATAATTTTTATCAAATTTTAAACCCTTAGAATGCAATTGATCTAAGTCCTGAGTTATAACAAGGAATCTTGTATAACCTAATCTTAGATTTATACAATTCAAGTTTTAATCTTTGTTGTAAAATTGTTCAATTTTAAATAACTCTTTTAAATTTGTGAAATAAAAGAAAGAACTAGTTTGTCTACGATTGAATTAAAATTTTGTATTTAGATCAAACCAATTGATTTTAGCCTATCATATTTAATTGAAAATTTGACATGTTTTGTTTTATATTTTTGATAATTAAACTGAAATTATAAATATGTAGTTAAAAACTTAAAGAAAATTAACTACTTGACAGATAAGTAAATTAAACAGTAAAATCAACCGAGAGGGAGGTAGAACCGTCCCATCTGATTGTGTAAGCGATAATGTAAAGCGATATTTAAAGCAGAAACTATAGTAATAATATTAACCTAGATTGGGGTATAACCGCCAAATCTGGTTATATAAGCGATAAAGTAAAAAATGATATTTAAAGCAGAAATTATAGTAATAATATCAACCTAGATTGGGGTATAACCACCAAATCTGGTCATATAAGCGATAAAGTAAAGTGATATTTAAAGCGATAAAGTAAA
This sequence comes from Actinidia polygama, assembly GCA_030159135.1. Taxonomy (NCBI): domain Eukaryota; kingdom Viridiplantae; phylum Streptophyta; class Magnoliopsida; order Ericales; family Actinidiaceae; genus Actinidia; species Actinidia polygama. The sequence goes on from BRYF01000021.1 coordinate 12,224,083, forward strand.
GCGGAAATTATAGTAATAATATTAACCTACATTGGGGTATAACCGCCAAATCTGGTTATATAAGCGATAAAGTAAAAAGCGATAATTAAAGCGATAAAGTAAAGCATAAATTAAACAGAAGTTCCACTCAGAATAATTAAACTGACTCGTGTATATATCTCTCAAAAGGAATTACAAGTAATTGAAAATTAAAAAAAAATAAAAATAAAAATAAAAATAAAAACTAAGAACGCGAAGAACGCGAAGAACACGAAGAACGAAAAAAAAATTAAAGTTTTAAAAATAAAAGAAAACTTAAAACTTGTTAAAAACTAAAGATTTTTGATTTTCAAACTTTTCAAAATTCTAGACTTTCTCTCTCTAAAAAAACTTAATTTTTTCAAAAAGCCAAACCCTTCTATTTATAGAAATTTTATAAATATTTTCAAAATTTGAGGCGGTTACTATTCACGAAAAAAATAATAATTAATTAATTTTTTTTTAATTTTTTTTTTTTAAATATTTTTTTTTAGGGCTGGACCGGTCGGGCTTCTCCTGGACCGGTCCAGGAATGGACAGTGGCCATTTTTCTTGGTTTTCGACCAGGTTTTTCTTCAATTCTTTTCGCCCATTTTGCTCCTTTTTACCTGAAACTATCGTACAAAACTCTTTGCGCAAAACGACACTTAATTTAACTATTTAATATGCATTTTAATGCTAAAATATAATATAATTCGACTACAAATACCTAATATTATGTGTTTATCAAACTCCCCAACTTGAATGTTGCTAGTCCCTTAGCAACTAAACGAACTTAGTGTATATATAAAAATATATATATATATTTTAACTTTAATCAGTGGTTTATAAATCATTTATTAACATAGCATGTACATAATCTATTTGCAAATATATGAATGATGCAACAAATTTGAAAAT
>BRYF01000021.1:12232500-12235000 GCA_030159135.1 Actinidia polygama
TAAAAATGTGTTTTAGAAATTGACAATAATTTTTATCAAATTTTAAACCCTTAGAATGCAATTGATCTAAGTCCTGAGTTATAACAAGGAATCTTGTATAACCTAATCTTAGATTTATACAATTCAAGTTTTAATCTTTGTTGTAAAATTGTTCAATTTTAAACAACTCTTTTAAATTTGTGAAATAAAAGAAAGAACTAGTTTGTCTACGATTGAATTAAAACTTTGTATTTAGATCAAACCAATTGATTTTAGCCTATCATATTTAATTGAAAATTTAACATGTTTTGTTTTATATTTTTGATAATTAAACTGAAATTATAAATATGTAGTTAAAAGCTTAAAGAAAATTAACTACTTGACAGATAAGTAAATTAAGCAGTAAAATCAACCGAGAGGAAGGTAGAACCGTCCCATCTGATTGTGTAAGCGATAATGTAAAGCGATATTTAAAGCAGAAACTATAATAATAATATTAACCTAGATTGGGGTATAACCGCCAAATCTGGTTATATAAGCGATAAAGTAAAAAATGATATTTAAAGCAGAAACTATAGTAATAATATCAACCTAGATTGGGGTATAACCACCAAATCTGGTCATATAAGCGATAAAGTAAAGCGATATTTAAAGCGATAAAGTAAAGCGGAAATTATAGTAATAATATTAACCTAGATTGGGGTATAACCGCCAAATCTGATTATATAAGCGATAAAGTAAAAAACGATAATTAAAGCGATAAAGTAAAGCATAAATTAAACAGAAGTTCCACTCAGAATAATTAAACTGACTCGTGTATATATCTCTCAAAAGGAATTACAAGTAATTGAAAATTAAAAAAAAAATAAAAATAAAAATAAAAACTAAGAACGCGAAGAACACGAAGAACGAAAAAAAAATTAAAGTTTTAAAAATAAAAGAAAACTTAAAATTTGTTAAAAACTAAAGATTTTTGATTTTTAAACTTTTCAAAATTCTAAACTTTCTCTCTCTAAAAAAACTTAACTTTTTCAAAAGCCAAACCCTCCTATTTATAGAAAATTTTATAAATATCTTCAAAATTTGAGGCGGTTACTATTCACGAAAAAAAAATTAATTAATTTTTTTTTTTTTTAAATTTTTTTTTTTTAGGGCTGGACCGGTCGGGCTTCTCCTGGACCGGTCCAGGAATGGACAGTGGCCATTTTTCTTGGTCTTCGGCCAGGTTTTTCTTCAATTCTTTTCGCCCATTTTGCTCCTTTTTACCTGAAACTATCGTACAAAACTCTTTGCGCAAAATAACACTTAATTTAACTATTTAATATGCATTTTAATGCTAAAATATAATATAATTCGACTACAAATACCTAATATTATGTGTTTATCAATCTATATATCTATATGTTTGTATCTATATATATATTTACAAACATCAGAGAAAAACGCGACATGTGTCCCTGACTCATCCAACTCTTTTGTTCAAATTATAATTTTTTCCTCCAACTTTTAAGTAATTATATTATCTCCTCTTAACGTAAATGTCTTCTTTAATTTTATCTTAAAAGTTTTGAATCTTTCAATTTAACCCCCACACTAGGTTAAATATTCACGCTTTCACCCTTAACTTTAAATAATAACATTTATATCCCCAAAGCTTAATGAACACCATAAAATTAAGTCATTAACTATTAAAAATCAAGAAATAAGTCTCACATCAATCATCAGAGTAGGTGACTCTAGGTTAAAGTATTGGTATATTGGCAATATACTGAACTAGATTATCATAAAAAAGTAAATCATATAAAACTGTCATTTTATGATAAAATTTCACATTCGCTATTTGCAATTGGCTCTTAATCTTAATCCTGAAAGAATGATGAACTCAAATTTTTGACATTGTTCACTTTAATTTACCAATGAGTAAGACTAATTGAGGTCAATACCTCGATATATTGGGTGATCGTTGTTAGGTCTATAAGAACACTTGGAGATCTAACCAATATATATGGCATGTGAGCTACCAATCATTATGATTTTAATTCTTTGCAAGATTTTTGCGAAAAAAATGTAAGAACGCACACTTTAGAAGGATTGGTTTTGGTCGAGGAAAAAAAGAAAAAAAAAGGAGAGAAGATCAAATGGTCTAGGAAACTAGAAAAACAGATTCCTAAAGTATTTAGGACTAGGGTTTATGAAAAATAAGGTGCTGGGATTTGTTGAAGAAACGTAGCAATAAGGTGCTGAAATTTATTCCAAAAATACAACAATAAATTGCTAGAATTTTCAGTGCTGGAATTTGTTGAAGAAATGCAGCAATAAGGTGCTAGAATTTTCAGTAATAAGGTGCTAAAATTTACTGAAAAAATGCAACAATAAGGTGCTGAAATTTGATTCAGAAACACAACAATAAGCTACAAGAATTTGCAGTAATAAAGTATATCGAACCCCCTCTTTATTGATGTTGTAAGATTACATGACTGAAGATCTGAAATAAAAAAAATCTAAAAACCTAGCTTCCGCT
>BRYF01000021.1:12237500-12240000 GCA_030159135.1 Actinidia polygama
TCCACATGAGCCATCGATATTGTTGGGACACCAGGGGTTGTAGCAGCAGTTCTCCCAGTAACTAGAACTTGGGTGCTTGTTTCAACAACTTTAGTCGACATATTTTTTTTTGAAAAATATCAATCACATATCAATATATAGATCTTAACAACATCGACAACATGAATAGATTAACAATTTAAACATAATAATAATTTAATTCACATAACAATCCGATTTATTGAACTCCTAACTTGTTGAGAAAAATTCTCCAATAGTTTATGTAAAGCAGAATATTTTTCTGCATCCCCATCCGGTTGAACATGAACAGAGGCCTTAAAAACTTATTCAACAAAGGTCAGCCACGCACGACTGCCTCAGGCCGTAGCCTCTCAATTCCGATCAAGGTCAAACCACACACGATTGACCACCCAGGGGTTAAAAAAATATTTATAATTTTTTAAAATTTGGGTAAAATCTATAATTACAGTAAAGATTGGGGTCAATTTGTAATTATTTAAACTTCTGTGTTAAAGCAGTAATTATAGAAATATTTTGAGTTAAAACTGTAATTAAAGAATAGTTTCGGGCTGAAAACTATATTTTTCCAAAATTCTGAGTGAAATCTGTAATTTTCCAAAACTCTGTGGTTAAATTAGTAATTACAAAAACCTGGGTTTCTAAATTTCATGTCTACAAACAGTAAAACAAATTACATTGGTTTCTGATTCTACCAGGCGCTTAAGTTTTATCAAAAAAGCGTATAGTTCTATCATTTCCCGAATAATTTTCTGAAACTAAATTTCTGATTCCAGTTTAAAAATTAGAAATTTTCTATTGTTTCAGTTTAAAAACTGTCCATTTTTTTCCCAAACAGATTCTGTTTTTACCAGAAAGGAAAAAAAAATATCAGAAAATATTTTTTATTTTCAGAAACTGTTCAGATTAAAAATGTTCTGATATTAACAAAACAAATTAATAAAAACAAAACTTTTTTTTAATAGACTCTATATCATGTCCAGGAAATTGACCATTAACATTCTAGGTGAAGAACATAAAAGCATAAGCATAATAAGAATACCCTGTATGAACATAAAAACATAGTACAGTGGCCACAAAACATAAAGAATGGCATACAGATACCACATAGTGGTAGAGATACCACATAGTGGTAGAGATACCACATAAAGAGTGGCACATAGAAACCACATAGTAGTAGAGATACCGCGTACCACATAGGCAATCATAATTGCAAGTATGATACACGAAACTACTCTTGGGTGCAAAAGGTGTTGTTCCGGACACCTTAGCCGGGCCATACCGCCCTGCCCCACGGGACTGACATGACAGGTAAATCAGGTACTCAGCGGCCCAACAGATGGGAGGCCCAGTGCATAGTGCCCACAAGGAGCCCACCCAATATTTCATGAGTGAAACTCCCACACTGCGGCTGCCATGACTCGAACCTGCGCTCTTGGGTGCAATCTACCACCTGTGAACCAACTGAGCTACGCCCTGGGGGCAACACGAAACTACTCTGGACAGTTAAGAAACTGCTTTGAAAGTTTCTGTATAATTATTATTTTTTTAATACCAAAACAATTTCTATATAAATCATTTTCTAGAATTCATTTGCGGATCATAGGAAGAAACTTTCTTAAGTTTGTTGGAAAAAATTGATTCGGCAACAAATAGAATTTCAAAAAATAATTTTCATTAATCAAAACAAATTACAGAAACTAAAATAAAAGAGATACAAACAGAGTATGTCGAGTCCTGCAATCACAGTCTCCTTAAGAAAGATTCGCTGCCTACCGAGAGTATTGTAGGTTGTTGTCGACGTCTTCCTCTCAGGATAAAACGGCTGAACCACTAACTTAGGAACACCTCCAAAGCAGCCTTGACGAACTAAACTTCATCTATCTATCTATCTCTCAAAGAACTCAAACGTTTTTGTTGTGTTTTCCAAGCTAACAAATCAGCCTTTTATGTTAAACTTTATCTGTCTCTCTCTCAAAGAACTCAAATGTTTCTTATGTGTTGGTGTGTCTTTTTCCTTTAACAAATCAAACTTTTTATAGGTAAAACAATGACCTTTCATGTTAGAAACCCCAAGCCATAAACACCCCTCATTAGGGGCCTTTTTGGCTCTATTAACCCCAGCCATTAGGGCTTCCATTAAGACTTAAAACAGCTACCCTTTGGCCTTTCAACAGCTCTATTAGGAGTTATTAAAACCACTCCTTTTTAGACTTTCATTCACACAAATTTCTAACAAAATGTAATAAAAGAACTTGAAGAAGAATGACTGATGTAGTTGGAAGAATTGAAGTAATGAGGTGTAGAAATCAAAGATGATTGCTAACTTTAGCTTACCCAAAAGTCAACGAGTGTTTGAGCCTTAATACTCTTTCTTTCTTAACCATGAAGCAGACCTACATTATGGTTCAAATAGAAGTCCTTTCTAATTGAAGAACATGGCTTAGAAATGAGAATTTGAGACGAGTACGATTGACTGCGT
>BRYF01000021.1:12275000-12280000 GCA_030159135.1 Actinidia polygama
TTTTCAATTAATCTCAAAACCGTTGAAAAATCTGACAAAAAATAAAAAAAGGGAAAAAATCCCATAAAAATTTTAGTAGCATGATTAATGAATTTAAATAGAAGAACTATATTGTAACTAATTGAAAACTGCAGAGTCGTAATTGTTAAAAATTTGAAATAAAAACTAGAACTTTCCCTAAACTACAGGGACCAATGGTAAAATTGGCCCAATTTCAAACGAATCAATCCCCTCTTGGTCTTGGCATTATCGTTTTAATAAGCCGGCCAGATAGATGTATATCCAAGCACGCACTCGTTGTATTATAAATAAACATATGTGGGCCATAGAAAAATAAATATATGTGGAATTAGAAACAGTCTAATGTAAATATTTATATAATGTGAGGTGGTGTTCGTGTCCGTGTCCACGTCAGTTGTCTTGTAAAGTGGGACCTACTTCTTCTCTCTGTCCCTTCCCGTCTTTCATGCCCTAAAGCAATCCAAAGCTGTTGGCTAATTTTTATTTGCTGTCCTTTTCTTTAATATTTTACAATTTTATAACGTTTAAAAGGGTAAACCATTCAATGATGACTATTATTACACAAAAGTACAGAGCTTTATGGAATATTACCTCTTAAATAGCTTTAAAAAACAAGTTTTAATTGTGTTTTCAAAAGCCACGATTTTGAACTGGGAAATTATTCTAAAATCAGGATTAAAATAGTCATTCTAGTTACACAACTTAAAATTATAATTTTAATCACAAACATCTCACAAGGAGGCAAATCACTATCACATTGCATATAGATCTCAGTGTGGGACTCACTATTTGTAAGATGTATGATTGCAATTGTAGTTTTAAATTGTGTACCATGCACACATGAGATTAAAAGCTCAAAGTCTGCTTATTCATCTCATGATTTTATATTTTTAGTTCTATTTTGGCTAAAAAAATTTACCTGCTTTGCATTTTTTTTTTTTTTGAGGGACGGATGATTTTTTTATCCTAATTCTTACATAGTCCGTTTACCAAGATTTTTTTAGTAAATCCAATAGCCATTAGCGTTTCTTTTTACTAATTTATGCCTAAAAACCTAAATAATTTTTTATCTATTCTAAATTAGAAATTTTGATTTTTTTATCTCTCTTTTCATATTTTAGCCATGTTGAGTATATGTGTGTAGAATCATTTACATTGGATAAATAAAAGAAGAGTTGATTGTTAATATATATTGGATAAACTCACCACTTAAATATTTAAGTTTTTAAGTCGGTATTAGTTTCAAACGGTGTATATTGAGCCAATTAAGGTGATATAGATGTAGACCTATGCGATTTCTTCTTAACGGATTGAGCCTTACGTTGGAGCGCAGGCGGACACTTGAAGCAGATTTTTCCCCAAACAAGCTAAAAGTGAAAAAAGTAGAATTGCCAAAGGAGGCCTTATAATTAGTGAAAAATAGCTTAGTTTTTTTTTAATTAATGGGGAAAATAACTTTAGTTTTTAGAGAAGCAAATTTGTGAGCTGTTTAGCACAATTGAAAAGTGTGATAATTTGGGATTGTGTTTAGTTTATTGGGAAAGTTTTGGAACAAGAGTTAACGTGGAGGGGTCATTTTGTCGGGAACCGTTGAGGAAATTTTTGGTGGTGGTAGAGACCACGTTAGTACTAAAAGTTATATTCATAGACATGTTAGTGCTGCGGATATTTGAGTTGGAGTTTGGGACAAGTACATGACTTCTTTTGAAGAATTGAATGTTCAATTGTGCAGAACCTATGAAGAGGCCTTCATGCAAAATATGTAGTGTTGTGGTCGATGTGCAAAAATTTTTCACGGGAAGATCTATAGTATATATTCTTTGTATTATAAAATATTATAATCAGTTGTAGTGAATGATTATCATATAATGAGTTATGATAAATATTATAAGAGTATATGATAATGTCAAAAATAGTTACGAAGATTGTGCTAATATAATACACGAGCATATCATAATACCATTATTTTAGAGGAGGTGTATTGTAGGTGTTGTGGTTGAAATCTGGGGGCTAGGAACCAAGAGTTAGAATTGCTCGTGACCTCGGTACTTGACCTCGGCAATGACTTTGGCGACCTGCGCAGATGAACAAACGTTATTGACCGAGGTGAGGCATCTCAAAACCCCTTCGGTGTAGGAATCAGACCAAGGTGAGTATAAGCTAAACAAAGCACCAGCACTATCAGAGTGAGTATGCAAGGGTTTCAATCGTACCTCTTCATGTTGGAGGGGAGCGGTCTTTTATATTTGGAGAATGAAAAGTCGTGCGAGAAGATCACGGCAATATCTTCGGATAGATAAGTATGGAAGGAGATCTCGTGAATATCGGAAATGAAATAGGGAGATGTCATTTGGAGAACAAACGGTAACTATAGGCGTCGTGATGGAGGAGTCTCATGGAGAAGGAGTCTTTGTGAAGGTGGAGTCTCCGGGCAGGTGAAGTGATTGACCTCGCCAAACATGCCAGATCAAGAACAAATAACGATCTCAATTAAGGAGGGTGTGACTTGAAGAGGAGTCAAGGTTGCTCAACTCGTTTGGGTAGGCTTATTGGCAATCTCAGCAGATATTAGTGACGTGATCCGAATTGGCGATGTGCCCAACTCAGAATATTATTAGGCGGAGATTTTACCCCACATCAGTAGGCATTCCCGTTTCTCCAACCATTCCTTTTCAATTGGACATAGCTACTGGAAAAGCAATAAGAGGTTAATATCAAGTTCTTAGATGAAGAATCTTTTACTTTTGGAAAACCTTAATCAAAATTTGGTATAAATTCTGTATAGTAGAATCAGAATTAAAAAAAAGAACAGATCATACCAGATTGCACAAATACAAATTAACAGTTCGAAGTCAGTGTTTGACATTGTGTCCTTGAGATAGATTAAACTCTTGCTATGGTGCTAATGTATGCCAGTGACAACAATCTCTTACGCAAATAGAAGCATGAGCACTATGCCCAGTGAACCAAACTAGTACAATACTTTCTCTCTTAAAATATGCAGTATGTATGTATGCAAGACTTTGAAGAAATTGGATGAAAAAAATGGCATAGTCAAGGGGATTATATAAGGGATGAGGAAATTGTTGGGAAAGGACGAACATGTGTGAAATGTGTCCGGTCGCTAGAAAATTGGTGCCACTTGAACTGACGCACCAATTACTGCAAGAAGGCCATCTAGAAATAAAACAAATGGAAATAAGAGAGTATTAACGTAGTTAGTCTTTGCCCAAGACTTATTTACTCCTAACCCTAATGGTAAAAAGAAAACCCAAAAAATCAATACCCCAAAACATAGCATAGATTGAAGAGAAAATGAAATCATCTAAATTACTAGTTGGGGAGATTTTTTTTATCAAATGTATTGCTGTTGTGCATTGAGAATGGGGGTGGTGCTTAATAATTGAATTAATTGGACGGGTCTAATTTAACTTTAAATAAATGAGTTGAATTGAGACATGTTGTGTCACGCATGGTTCAAGGGTTTACTTTCACTTGGGCATACCTCTTTGGCTCTCTCAACCTTCTCCAAGATCCGACTAAGAGCATCTCTAGCAAGATAGCTCCTTGCATACCACATGCATTCCTTGCTTGATACGAGCTAGGAGTTTGTAGATTGGCTCCTCGCATACCACATGCATTACCTGGTTGATCCAGCCTTCACGCTTCTCCGCTCTTTCCTTATTTCGCCTTATCGAGCTTTCTCCTTGGGATGACGTAGCACCCTGGCACTCTACAAACCTAGCATCATCCTACAATCGAGCATATTTCTTGACTCGGGCCATCAGATTATACAGCTCGGTAGGTGGATCCAGTGTCAAGTCATCCCACAGCTTTTCTCCCAGCGTCAACATGAGCTTATAACTTAGCATCGTGAGCTCCTTCGAGCATCCAATGATGTGAATCCATCGGTCTCGTTGTTCAGCTCCCAATATCTCTTGTTGTAGTTCATGAGACTCATTACCCCACTTCCTAATCGAGAGAAGGGATCTAATACCCTTGGATGCCTTGATGTTAATGATGAATCAAGCTACAAAAGACTCAGACAACTCGATAAAACCCCCAATGGAGCTAGTGGGAATTTTTTTGAACTACCTTAGTCCGAGGTCACTCAAACTCGAGAAAAACACTTTGCACATTAATGTGCCATAGTGACTCCACAACACCATCATCTGTACGTACTGGATGATATGCAACATCGGGTCTGACTTTCTATCATACATGGTGAACTTTGAAGGGTTGAACTTCTCCAAATGTTCCATTCCTTCAATCTCGGGCGTGAAAATGGTCTAGAACCTCGACAATAGTTGTTCCATTTGCACCGCCCTCAGTGCCTTTACCCCTAACTACACGGCCAGCTTGTACATCAAATCTTTCTCCTCCTTATTCCTCTAGGTGTTCAACGCATGACACAAGTCCATAGCGAAAATAGGTTGGCATGGTAGACCCTTATAATTTCCTGAAACCAAAATTTGGCTATCGTCCTAACTTTCTACCTAATCATGGCACATACGTGCCTTCTTGCCTTTCGAATCATCCCGATCTACTGTGTCAAGCCTGATTGCCCCGTACCCCGGATGACACTTTGTCTACCCTGTTCACAGAAAGCCTAAGGTTATTAGCTATCAGAATTTGTCTATCTACTCCATTTGCTGCCCTATGATTGTCGTGACCTCGTCTCTCAGATCTTCGCCGCCGTTGGGGTTTGGCTGCCTTGTCTTCTGCCCAAAGGGACAAACAACCACCCTCTAAGCGTCACCCAAAAGCCTTCTCCTCTCTTCTCAGACGGAGCTTTGGGCATGAAAGGGGAGTCCCCGACTACCGAACGGATGCCTCTAGTGCCCGCATTACCTTTTGAAACTATAAGAACCAACCTTGCCATGTCTGGAATCAATTTTTCATACACAATGCCAATTGTGGGTTGGAAGAAAATTGAAACAAGATAAAGCGGCAGTGCAAGGATGTTTTTTGGTGCCTTT
>BRYF01000021.1:12297500-12300000 GCA_030159135.1 Actinidia polygama
TTTGGTTTTGATTGGTTGGGTTTGTGATGATCGGAAATGGATGAGAGAAAAATTAAGAAAAATAATATTTAAATAAGATAAGAGAAAGAGTAGGGAGTATTGTTGGAGGAAGTAATCAAAAAATGATTCCCTAAAATTAAGGGAACCCCTATTTTATTAAAATTTTGAGTAAAAGCGAGGAGTATTGCTGGAGATGCTCTAATCCTTAGTCTAGAATGAAATATGCAGTGTGTGAATTTGAGTCTAATCAGCCTTTGGCTTTCAAGAAGATTTTCTTCTTATAACTCTTAATCTTTTGATGGATTTCCAATAGGTGGCGAGTTCTTGCTTTGTATCTCTTGGTGGATTCCACAGAGTGGCAAGCTTATCCCTTTTTATGTCTTTTTATCTCCAAATTTTGTATCAGTTTTTCGAAACCTTAAAGTAGTGATTGTGTCAAACCCTGCGCCCGGCAGTCCCATCCTTGCACGTACCCACATCCCAACCTAGAACCTAGATGTTGTACCTTTACGTAATTGAACTTTTCCCTCGTTCTTTCCAAACATACTTATAGCTTCTTTTTCTTATTGGTCTTGTCAAAAATCCTAACTGTGACATTTTATTCATTCTAGTTTTTTCCGTTCATTGTTTTTTGGTCCAGTTGCATACCCCCATTTGCTTAACTAGTGACAAGTGAGATACATGATCCTCTAGGTAAAAGCAAATAATTTAAGGCATTGTCATAAGAGTAAAAAAAGATATTTACCCTAAAATAGACCAGTCACTTCAGTGGAGTAAAGACCACATGGTGCCATATCCTCTCCAACTTAGGAGCAATAATTCTCCAAAGCCACATTGATACTACCACATTTACTAGACGTGTAAATTAGTGCCAGGACTAATATATGTTGCAATATCATGACTTTTTTTGTTTAGATTGGTGGCTACGGGCAAGATTTTTATTGTAACGGCTTATTGTCATCGAAGAACTTGGAAAACAAGGACTCTGGAGGAATGTTACAGAGTCTTAGTGTCAAAAGTGTTTCTTCATCCCAGAATAGTGGTCTGTGTTCTAGAATGTCTAGTTGGACAACCAAACCAAATTCTTGGTCGACGAACTGTGGTGTTTGTCTTTTGGTTTAACCCGAGCAAAAACTTAGTTGCCCAACATGTTGTCTCATCTTGGCTCTGCATGGGCCAGTACATTTGGTTGGTTGATCAACTAACTTGGAAATTTGGTCGACTAACTGTATTTTGGTCGAGCAACATAGGAATTCTGGTTGACCAACCTTGTCAAGATTTTATAGCCTCTACAAGCCTTTTGTTAACACACCCAATGATTTCCTAACGACCAAGGTTGATAAATTGTGAATTATTGAGTGCTAGGACTCTTTCGTCTCTCTTTATTCACTCTGCGAAGAGTTCACAGCTCAGATTACCTCCATCAAAGGGTGTGACAACATCTCAAGGAGATCGGGTTTCCAGACTTCATTTAGGGGTATAATTCTTACTCATCTATGGTATATTAATATTGTACACACTTTTCCTTGCACACTTCCACTTGTATCTCGCGAAGAGACTTGTTTTGGATACTCATAAGAGCATTGCCGGTTTTTTCTTGGCTTGTCTTTTGAAGTTTGTTGGTTTTTTGCAAAACCAAGAAAAAAACTATTTGTTGTTTGATTAATTAATTGTAAAAGTTCTGGTTTAAGCTAATGAAAACACATTTGTGGTAGTAGAATTTTTGGGTGAACCTAGTGAAAAATCTTTATTGATTTAGTGGATTAGAAACCATAATGAAATCATTTTGTTCATCTTGCCCTTCACATTAGTGTTTATGTTGATTATCAAGTGTTGAATGTATTTTTGACATGACAAATATTCATTCTCATTGGTTGACATCAGTTTGGCGTGTCAACAGTTAATATTGGTAAATCAACTTGTATTTATAATTGGAATTTAAGCTTGAATAGTAATGTGTAATGAACTCGTCGATACTTTGACTATGGACTCTCATACCGATATTGAGTTAGAGGAAAAGTCAATGGAAAAGGTATATCTCATCATGGTTGATGGGTTTGAGAAATGTAAATTGACCACCTTAAACTCATCCATGAGTTGAAGATTATTCTTAAGGAGAGGGATGTGATGAAAGAGTAAAAGAACAAGTATGATAAGCTCAATGAAAGATAGAGCTTTATCATTGAGGGATTAAAGGAGTACAGCAGAAGATTAAACTTGGATGTGAAATTAAAAGAGTAGTCTAATTTTAGATTTCGATTAGAAATCTTCTTTAAAAAAAGAAAAAGAAAAGAAAGAAAGAAGAACTAGATTCCTCCTTATGTGAAACGACTTCCAAGCTTAAGCGTATTAATTCAAAACGAAAACCTTAGGATCTAAATTTAGAGAAGTTGAGAAGGAGAATATTTCTATAGGTAAGAGACCCACGACGATTGAGAAATCAACAGTGGTGTCGAAGAACATTAGTTGTCAAACTTTAGAACCCAAGTGAAACAGGAGG
>BRYF01000021.1:12312500-12315000 GCA_030159135.1 Actinidia polygama
TTTCTCTCTCTCATTCAAATCTGAGATCTAGAACACCGCCATGACATTTCACCACCACCGGACACCACATCGCCTTTACCTCCATTACTACCACACTGAAGTTGCAGTTTTCACCACCACTACCTTTCCTTCATCACTTTTTCTCTCAAATCTAAGATATATAACACTGCCATGACCTACCACTACCAACGACCATCTTCACCAATGTCAAAGTTTTTTCTATCTCTGAATAATTTTTTTTGTACTTATTTCTTATGTATTGGTGTTTGTTTTTTTAAAAAAAGCCATGATGAACAAATTATCTTTTTGTTTTAGTAAATGAAAAAATCATTAAAATCTCAGAATTAAATATATCTATTCGAAACAATTAAGCTTATCCGCATCAGTTAAGTTTATATGTTCGAACATTTAAGTTTATCTATTTGAATAATCAAGTTTATTGATAATAGTTAAGTTTATCTGTTCGAATTATCGATTAAATTTATATTCGAACAATTAAATTTAGCTATAATTTATCTATTTAAACAATTACGTTTATCTATTTGAACAATTAAGTTTTTTTGTAACAGTTAAGTTTATCTATTTGAATTATCGGTTAAGTTTATGATCGAACGATAGTTAAATTTATATATCAAAATTTATAGTTAAGTTTTTATTGTTCAAAATAGTAAGATTGAAATAAAATTTTTTATAGAAGTTGAATTTATTGTTTTGAACTTTCCAACAATGAAAGTTTACTATTTGACTTTTCGGTGAATTTTTCAACAGTAACTTTTACCTCTGGTATTAACAGTCAAATTCACATATGGAAAGTTCGCCGAAAAGTCACCGAAGGTTCGCCGAAAAAGTCATCGGGAAGTTTGTTGGAAAAGTCATCGGAGGTTCATCGGAAAAGTCGATGGTTGCCGGTCGGAAAGTAACCTCCCGACGCCAGTGGTAATTGCCGGAGAGGGTAGAGATAGGTAGGGTGTAGTGAGAAATAAAACGAGGTGTAGAAAGTATGAAGATATTTTTGTCCGATGTGATAAAAAATAATTTTTAATTTTAATTTTTTGCAACATAAATTAAATATATTAAAAGATTAGTTGTACTTTAGAGTGAAGTTGCTTATTTTTAAACCACCAAATTATATGCTTGGTTCCAAGCCGATAAATAGATGGCTAAAAACAGAGTAAAATTTTGGGAAAACAAATCCTTGAAGCTCTGCTGAATTGCATTCTCACCACTTTAATTATTTGTTTCTGAGTCACACTCACTGGTCCTCAAGAGCAAGTGTAGTTAATTTATGATAACTCATAAAATGTTTACTCCAGGAACCTAACGCAAGGCCGCAGCTTCGAAAAGACACAGAGAAGCGGCTGTCGATTCTGATTAGGCGCCACAGGTTCTGTTCAAGTCGCTTGATTTCGGACCGTTGGGATAGATAGAACCTGTTTATATTTGAAATTGATTTTAAGGACTCTTTTAATTTATCATTTGGGTTAGTTTTCTCAAAAAATGGAAGGTCCAAATGCAAAATTTACTTGCGTATCGCTTTCAATCGTTAAAAGAGGCTTAATAATAGGAATAACTATACTTTATCCCCCTGTAGTTAGCCCCAAGGACACATGCCCCCCCCCCCCCCTCCCCCCTGTAGTTTAAAAACCTACACATAATTCCCTTGTGGCATGTTTGGCTGGAGGATTTGGAGGGGGGATAACTTTTCCCCTCGGATAATTTTTTTCCCCCGCGTTTGGCTGGAGGATATGGAGGAGGATAATTTATGCCCCCGGATAATTTATCCCCCAACAAGTGGATAGAGGCGGATAATTTTTGGGTGGCCTAGACCCTAACTAAAAGTTATCCGGGGAATAAGGGGGTGGAGGATAAGAAAAAAAATATATAAAGAGAAATAAAATATTTATTTTTAATATTTAAATATTTTACATTTTGTTTATCTCAATATATTTTCTTCCTTATCCCCACTCTTATCCACCTATTTTAAAAAGTATCCAAACAAAGTTAAAAGTTATCCTTCTTCAAAAGTTATCCCCTTTTAAAACTTATTCCTCCTCTAAAAGTTATCCCCTCCCATATCCTTCAGCCAAACGACCCCTTAGGTTATAGTTGAATCAAAGATTTGGTGAAGAAAGAGGAAATAAAAATAAAAAAGTTAAAGGATCCAACCATTCATGACCATTAGATCCATTAATTTTTTATTTTTGTCTCACCAATTTTTTCATCCAAACACAGCCTTAAACTTAGGACTAAATATGTGTAGGTTTTTGAATCACAAGAGGGTCGTGTATTAAAAAAAAATGAAAACTAAAATAATTCAAAATAATTTGGCTCGAACTTGGCCTTTTAAGGCAAGTCTGAGAACAAAAACCTATTGATTGAACTGAATGGTTGGAAAGAACTCAGACGCTGTCATTGGCATAAAAATAATAAGATTAAATTTCACTGACTTCCCTTTAAGTTTCTAATAAATATTGTTACCTCTCTCTTCTGTAATTTTTAA
>BRYF01000021.1:12382500-12387500 GCA_030159135.1 Actinidia polygama
GTGGTTATGGAGAAGTCAAGCAGAACTAAAAAGAATCCAGCTTGGACCAAGGATTATATCATGCATTAGCTGAAGAAGGAATGGGAGAAGAGGTGGCAAAATCAGTTAGTTGTTAAGAGACAGTTATCAGTTAGTTGTACTGACAGTGGTAGCTGGGGATTAAAGTTTCCGCCTAGATTAGTTAGTAAAGTAGTTAGAAATTCTTGAAAATAACTAATCAAGAATGGAGTAGAATACAAGTTGTATAAAAGAACCTTGAAAATAGTGATTGGGAATGGAAAAAAACATTCAGAACTTTTCTTTCTTTTTTATGGAGTTCTCTCTAACTCGAATAGAGAAATCAAATTCTATTCTCCTTTCATTTACTGGGTGAACTAAATTTCCAGGAGTGAATTTAGTTCATATCAGAGTCCTTTGATTTTGCAGATCTTGCTTTTTTCGATCACCTCCGCTTGACTCTTCCTCCGGCTAGCTTCCATAAAAACCCTAAGCACTTTCAGTGACGTAGGCTCCTGATTCCCTTCCATTCTATGTCATATTGGGTGGAGTGGCTTGAGACCATTCGTCATGAGGATATCATCGGCTATTAACTGGGTGGTCTTTTGTTGATGAGACCTTCGCTACTCGGAATTAACGGGTCAGGATCCCCTGTCCTAATATTTCTGTTTTACCCTCCTGTCCCAGTGCTAAATGGTTGACACATGTTACATAATTACACCTCTCCTTATAAATTATAAAAAGACACGTGTCAATCATTTAGCACTAGGACAGGGGGGTGGGATAGAAATATTGATTGACACGTGTCACATAATTACACAACCTCTTTTTAAAAATTACAAAATGACACGTGTCAACCATTTTGCACTGGAACAGGGGTTGGGACAAAAATATTAGGATATTGTTTCATGGCCTGGAATCAACATATGGTAGTTCTGGTTGGGCTTCATTCTAGTACCTGCTACAGTCTGCCAGGTTATTATGAGGACTTAAAAAGAAGACATAGCTACTCGAACCACCCCCAAACAACAAAAGAGAAAGAGGGAATCATTTTTAGTAATTAGGACTCAGAATGGTACACTATTTTCAATAAAAGAAGGTAGTGAAAATTTTCATTATAGAATTCATGATTGGTTACACTTGTCTCATAGATTGCAACACATGATTTAAAAACTCCTAAAAATTAAAAGATAATAATACCCCTAGTCTAAAACCAGGATATAATAGTCATGATGATGGACTCTTACTCTTCCACACTCCGCCACTCCTTTCATTCCAAGCTGCTCACAATTGCTTTGTGGAAATAAATGCCCCTTGCACGAATGACGCAAATGCCCCTGGTGTCGAATGACGGAAATACCCTTAGTGTAACAAGCCAACTAAATCGTCCAAAGGTGATGGCCGAACCTCAGTACACTTCTGCCGACATATCCCCAGATGGGAATCAGGCCATTACGTAGTTAGAGTTGGGGATCTCTCAAGTATGTTCAACTCTTCTTTTGGCGTAGGTTCCCACAAAGGATTTTCAACACTACATTTTTTTTATTGCTCTAATTTTGGCCTAGGTCGCCCTTTCGAGTTTTCAAACCTAGCGAGCTTCTCACATGTAGTATTTGCTGAGTTGATCAAGGTTGGTTGGCTCACCGAATTTGTTTCTGTCCACATCCATCATACGAACAACTCCTCCCGACATAGTTTCCTTGATAATGTATGGTCCAGCCCAATTCGTTATGAACTCGCCTCTAGAATTTTATATCAGTGCCCGAATTTCTTTCAACACTGGATCCCCTTGCTTCAAATCCCTTGATCTGACTTTCTTATTGAATACCCTGGTAAATCATCTTTGATACCCCTGGGTATGATAGAGAGCTTGTAACCTCTTCTTGTCGAACAGTGCCAATTCCTCATACCGTCCTTTGAGCCATTCAGCTTCTTCAATCTATGCCTCTACTACCACTTGTAAAGACGGAACCTCCAACTCAATGGCAATACTACTTCCATCCCATAGACTAGCAAATAAGGAGTTGCCACCAGTAGATGTTCAGATAGAGGTCCGGAATCCCCACAGGGCGTAGTGTAGCTTATTTGGCCAGTCCTTAATGCGAGTATATCATATTTTCTATGATTGCCTTAAGGTTCTTGTTCGCGGCTTCTTTGGCACCATTGGTTTGAGGCTAGTATGGTGATGACTTATGGTGGGTGATTTTGTATTTTTTTAGTACATATAGAACTTCTACCTAAAATGCAAACCGTTGTCAGAAATCAACTCATGTGGTACCCCATATCGACAAATGATGTGCTCCTGTATAAATTGGCGACTTTAGTTGATTTCAAAACTGCATATGACTTTGCCTCGACCCGTATGGTGAAGTAGTCGATAGCCACTAGGATGAGTTCGTGCTCATTGGAAGCTTTGGGCGTTATTTTCCCAATAACATTGATTCCTAAAACCAAGAATGGTCAGGGCGTGGTCATGTTGTGCAACTGACTGGGCAGCATGTGCATCAGGTTTACATGTATCTGGCAGCGATAACATCTTCTAAATAATTCTGAGCAATCCAATTCCATAGTAGTCCAGTAATACCCCTATCTTAGAATCTTCTTGGCGAGCATATGACCGTCCATGTGAGGGCCAAAGACCCCTGTGTGGATTTCTTGCATGATTGTTTTACCTCGTCTTTCACTAATACACAACTACTAAGTCCCGTGGTGCGATATCATATACAAATCTCCTCTACAAATAATGAATTGGGAAGCTAACCTCTAATCGCCTTTTTGTCTTTCTCACTCGCATCTTGCAGGTCGTAAAATTCCATATATCCACATACCAAGGGAGTTCTTCCTCATTTAACTGTGTCACTACTATCAAACCATAGGCAGGCTCGTTCCTCTGTTCAACCAATAATGGTCTTATCTTGGCTTTTACCGGAATCTCAATCATAGAGGCGAGCGTAGCCAGTGCATCGGCAAACCTATTATGCATTTTTGGAATGTGTGAGAACTCTCTAGCGTCAAATTTGGATAAGAGGCTCTGGAGTTTGTCGTGATATGGCTTAATTGCCGTGTCCTTCACCTTCCATTCTCCGTTTGTCTGTGTTATCCCCAAGGCTTAATCCCCTATTACTTAGATCTATTTAATCCCTAACTCCAAAGATGCCTCCAATCCTACTATACATGCTTCGTACTCTGCTCTATTGTTGGTTACTTCAAATCTCAGTTTAATTGCTAGCAGTATGTGACACTCATCAGGTGCCACCAACAGAACTCCTATTCCATATTCCATTTAATTTGATGTTCCATCAAAGTATAATTTCCAAATTTCTCCTTGTGTTTACATCAACTCTTCATCTGGAAACTGGAATTCTAAGTCTTCGGGCCCTTCTACTGGATAGTCTGCCAATAATTCAGTCACTGCTCTTCCCTTAATGGACTTCCTGGTTACGAACGTTATGTTGAACCTCGCCCCCTTTCTTCAACAGCTTGAAAAGTGGATCACAAGTGATAATCAGCTTAGAAATGAATCGACAGATACACTAGATCCTTCCTAAGAAACTCCTCACCTCCTTTTCAGTCATTAGTGAGGGCACAGCTCGAGAATGGACTTTATTTTCAATTGATCCACCTCTATTCCTCTTCACGTGATCATAAACCCCAGTAATTTTCCAGCTGTTACACCGTACATGCATGTGTGGATTCAGCCTCATTCGATACTTTCGTAGCCTCTCGAAGAACTTCCTCAATGTAATTTTCCTTTTGACTTACAATCATATCGTCTACGTAGACCTCAACTTCTTTGTGGATCATATCATGTAACAGCGTCGTTGTAGCCCTCTGATACGTTGTCCCCCATATTCTTCAATCCGAATGGCATAACTTTGTAACAATATGTTCCCCATGACATGATGAATGTCATCTTCTTCCTGTCTTCAGGTGCCATCAAATTTGGTTGTACCCTGAGAATCCGTCCATGAATGGTGGCATGGTCTACCTGAGTGTCAATGTGCGGGAGTGGAAAGTCATCCTTCGGGTGGCTTTGTTAAGGTCTCTAAAGTCAACGCACACTCTAATCCTGTCGTCCTTTTTAGGGGTTGGGACTACGTTCGCTACCCATTTAGGGTATTCGATAACCATGAGGAAACCAACATTGATTTGTTTTACTTTATCTTCCTTAATCTTTAAAAGCCAGTTGGGTCTAATTCTACGCAGCTTTTGTTTTATAGGTTTGGCATTAGAATATAGCGAGATGTGGTGTTGGCCAATTTCCATATCAATTCCAGGCAGGTCCTCGTACGACAAGGCGAAAACATCTTTAAATTCTTTTACTAAATCAATCAAATGGTTGTGTTCTTCTAAGGGACTCATTTTGGATCATCCTCACTACCTATCTTTATTGTAGTAGTCTCTTCGAAAATTGGTTGAGCCTTATTTTCTTCTTCAAAATCAATTAAGTCCTTTAAAGCTTAGGAATTTTTTCCTCGTTCTTTTTAGGATTTGGGGGATCCTTAACAAAAATTTCGAGCACAGTGAGATAAGCAAATTCTAGATCCATTTCATTGATAGAAGAGGAGATTACAAATTCCGGCTCAAATTCAAAAGTAAAACTGTTGTGGTAGAAATATGGGGCGAGCAACCAATAGTCAAGTTGCTCTGGATGGCGAGCTGGTAACCTCAAAAAAGACTCGGGTAACCTGCGCAGCAATGAACAAATGTTACCGACGGGGGCGAGGCCGCTCAAAACCCTCCAGTGTGTGAATTAGACCAAGGCGATCAAAAGCTAAGCAATGAACAAGCAGAGCTATCAGTCTATGCCAGAGTTAAAAATTGTGTATGTACCTCGTAATGATGGGGGAGCGGCCTTTATATAGATGGAGAGTGGAGAGCCGTGTAAGGAAACTTTGGCGTAATCCTCAGACGTCTAAGCATGGCAATATATCCCGGAGTTAATAGGAGATTTAATAGGGAGATCTGACATCTGGAGGATATCCCGTGATTGTAGGTGCTGA